>PVJO010000944.1:180420-197249 GCA_004026905.1 Hystrix cristata | reverse complement strand
TTGACTATTTCACTGGCGGAACTCTGGATTTAAACTTTTCCCAGGATAAATTTTTGTTGTTGTTGTTTTTGTTGTTTTACCTTTTGGAAATGAGACTGGGTGGGGAGGGATTAGGCAGAATTTAGAAGTACTAGTTGAAACATTTGATGATAAGAAGGTGAAAGTAAATCAGGCTGCTAATTAAGCAAGCAAACCACTGTATTTCCTGAGATAAGGAAGTAGGACGCGTGGGCAAAGTGGGTGAGTCAGATGACCATGGATTTGACTGAAATTCAACCCTATGTTTCTTTATGCCTTCATTATAACAGAATTTCCACAGAAAGATCCCCACCCTGAGGGAGGATAAAACACATTTCTAAGCACATTTGGGGCTGTGTACCTACATATTCCTTTGAGACCCCATAAAACTGAAATGCCTTTTTTTTTTGTTCAGGAGTAGCTGTGGAGTAGCTGATTTTATTTTTCCTGGGGCTGCTCTGTCTGGAGAGGAGCCAGCTTCTCTGTCTCTTTTCTGGGGCTGAGCTGCCTGAGGGGAGCCAGTTGTGTTTCTGTCCTATAATAAACTTGCGTTTTATTTTTACTTTTGAACTAGTCTATGTTCGATTTCTATCTTACATGGGCTGTGACCCCTCCACCCCCCATGCTAGCTACTGACAGACTGTGCTGGGTCCTTTTTCCTCCTCTTTTTAAGAATTAGTATATGTTTGTAATACGTAATAAATATATCCATCATAGGGAACTGGACATATACATAAAGCATGTGGATCCCTTGCTTTTCTCTTCCTCTCCTCTCCCTTCTGTCTCCCCCCATTCTGGGTCATATGTCATCTACATTGTGATCGAAATCCGAGCAATCCCTTCTTTTTAGCCTCACCCTTCTCTTGTTATACATTATCTAAAAGAAGCCAATTGAAATTTTCAACGTTCTGCCTAGAAATTTCACACATAGACCCATAGGTTCAGTGGGCTATTGCTGATACTAAGGCTGTGAGGAAGGGTGGGGATGGCATAGAGAAACAGTTCACCACTTTCAATTGCTACAAGATATCAATATTTACAAAATTATTCTGAAAATTGCTGCTTGGTAAAACAGTTACCTTACAACATTTACATTATTTCTCTGAACCTAGCACAATGCCTGGAACTTAATAGATTATTGGTAAATTGTTGCCGGATAAGTCAGTTCTTAAATCAGTTGTTATAGATGACAGGCTTGCTGATTGGTACTATGTACTTTGGGTTCCTGTTTCCTAGTCTCCAACAATTTCTTCATTGTCTTTCCATCCTCCATTAATGTTGTTTTTATTCTTTCCAATCTTTCAACTGCCTTACCAGCTTTTCCAGTTGTTTCCTCACCACTCCTGTCTTATTATAGAAAATATTTTTGAAAGATTTGGATATTTTAAATATGGGTGCTTATTAGATGGTATTATGGAATTACCACTTACTTTTTTTTTTTTTTTTTGGTGCCGGTGATCAAACTGAAGGCCTTGTGCTATCGTTTACTTCCTTAAAACTGATAATATATTACAGTTGCTACATTATGGGAGCATGTCCTTAGTCTTAGGAGATTCATGCAGAAGTCTCTAGGGATGAAGTTTCATGGTATCTGTAACTTGCTTTCAAATTGGTTAAAAAAAACCTGTGTGTGTATCTTAGAGTGATAAGTCACACAACAGCAGAACTCTGTTGTGAAAAATGTGTCGGTGGGCAATTTTGTCCTTTGAGCATCACAAGGTATACATATACAAACTAAGACAACCACAGTGTCACAAGGTGATATAATTGGGTGAGGCAGCATCTCACTGTGTATCTGAGGCTGGTTTCAAATTTTCGATCCTGCTGCCTCAGCCTCCCCAGCGCTGGGACGACAGCTGTGCCGCACCACATCCATCTAGGTGATAGAATCTTACAAAACCTCTGTTGTATGTGTGCTCTGTTGTTGACCGAAACATTATACAAGTGTCTGTACAGATACAGAATGAGCGTCCCTTACCCTTTCAAAAGCTTGGAACCAGAGATTTGAATTTCAGATTTTTACAGACTTTGGACTATTTATCTATACATAATAAGCTCTACTGAGGATAGGACACAAGTCTAAACACAAAATTCATTTCACAGCCCTGGTTTTTTTGTTTCTTATTTCTTTTTTGTTTCAGTGGTCCTGAGGATTGAACAAAAGCTCTGCCACTGAGCTACATCCCCGTCCTTGCACCTGTGCTTTGACACAACCTGTCACAACTGGTCAGGTGTGGAATTTTCCATGTGTGGCATCATGCTGGTATTCAAAAAGTTTCTGATTTTGGAACATTTTGGATTTCAGGTTAGGAATGTTCAGCCTAACATGGGTGTGTCTGTATACTTATATATTTCCATCTAAAGAGATAAAACACACAGGGAACAATGTTAACAATTAATAATTACTGAATCTAGGTAGAAGGTATATAAGATATTCATTATACTTGTTTTTCAACTTTTCTGTAATTAATTTGACAATTTTTGAAAGAAAATATTTTAAATAGGAAGCTAGGCATGGTGGCATATACCTGTAATCCCAGCACTCAGGAGACTGAAGCAGGAGGATTATGAGATCAAGGTCAGTTTGGGCTACTGAGTGAGTTGGAGGCCAGCCTGGACCACACAGTAAGGCCTTGTCTCCATAACAAAACCGAAAACAAACAACCCATTGGAAATAGATGAAGTCTGAACAGTGCAGATCTATGAAATGGCAGAAAACAGGAAAGGATGTTTAAAAAAAAAATAAGGATCTGAATGTTAGGCTAGATGTGATGGTACACACAAGTTTGAGCCCAGCCTGGGCTATTTATTAATTTAGGGAGATACTGTCTCAAAATAAAAAAAGGTCTGGGGGATATAGTTCAGTGAAAAGGCCCTGCGTTCAAACCCTAGTACAGAAAGAAAGAAAGGAAAAAAGAATCTGCATGTTGTACCCAGGCATGGTAGTGCATCCTGTATTTCCAGCTGTGCCAGAGGCTAAGGCAGCAGGATCCATCGCCTGGACAACTTAATGAAACATTACCTCCAACTAAAATTTAAAAAGGCCTGAAGATGTATCTTAGTGCTCCCTACCTTCAATCCCCAGTACTACCAAAAGAAAAAAAAAAGTGAAAATGTTGTGAAGACTGAAATAAATTTTTATCTAATTTACAACTTTATGATCAGGTCATTCCCCGATTCTATGCTAGCTTAGTTATTTGCTTTAGATTTGCAGTTGAAAGTATATTTCATGTTACTAAACTATATCAAAATGTTTAAAATGCACACAAAGGAGATTTATACATCAAAGAAACACACCAGGAAGTTTATCCCATCATTTTTCAGTTGTATAAATTAAAATTTGTAAAATTTGATTTTTGTTACAAGAGCATGAGGAATTTGCTAGGTGCTTACCAAAATTCATGTAATACAATTATATTTAAAGACTGGCATTAGCCAGGCGTGGTAGCACATGCTCATTATCCTAGTACTCTGGGAGGCTCAGGCAGGAGGATTGCAAGTTCAAACCCAGCCTGGGCAATTAGTGAGAGCTTGTCTCAGAAAATAAAAAAGCGATGGCAATGTAGCTCATTGTGAAGGCCCTGGATTGAATCCTCAGTACTATAATTAATTACCCAAGTAAGTAAAATTATAAAAGTCTGGGTATGTGTTGTACGCAGATGTGGCAACTGAATCCTTGTGAGCAAGAGTGGTATTTGCCACTTCCAGAGCTGAAATTTAGACCACTGAGTGTGTACTTGATGCATTTCCCTGCCTGTGACTCAGCTTCAAGCCAGAGTCACCCTGGGGCTGAGGCCTTTTTAGGTTCATGAACTTGAGTGAGGAAGTATTACATCCTTATTTTCAAAATCTGTAGCTAAAATTAAGGCTTTCTGCATTGACAAACTTCAGTTCAGTCCTAATGACATGCATGAATGTGCTACTCAAAAAAATAGTTTCATATCACGTTATAATATTTTTTGTATTAGTGGGGATTGAACCCAGGGCATTCTACCACTATACTACACCTCCACCCCTTTGTAAATTATTTTGAGACAGGGTCTTGTCAAGTTGCCTGGGCAGGACTTGAACTTGTGATCCTGCTGCCTCAGACTATTTACGGAAGTTTTATTACAGAGGCCCGATTGTGGCTATTGGTGATCAACTTCATCGCCAGCCCTTCTCCCTTCCAAGAGATCAGAGATGGCACTGAAATTCTCAAACTTCTATTCAGGGTTTGGCCTTTGTGGCAATCAGCCCCATTCTAACACCCTCCAGAGACCTGCCAAGAGTTGGCTCATTAGAGCAAGACACTCCTATCATCCTTGTCGCTCAGGAAATTCTGAGGCCTTTAGGAGCTGTGTGCCCAAACAATGGACGATGACCAAGTATTCTCTACCATAGCTAGAGGACAGAAAGCTCTTCTTAGAAGCCCAATTAATACATGTAGAAGGCATGACACAAACAGAAAATAACTATGTGGCAAACACCATAGTAATAATTGCTTCAGACGAGTACGTCAGTGCCTGCTAAAAATAGTAGCAAATACATGCTGAGAAGCAGGATTTTTCATAGTCAAAGAATCTCTAGGATATTTATTACTAACATCACCAGTTACAGATCATTATGTGTCTCTGATGTGATGCAGGAAGGACAAAGGATCATTTATATATATAACCTGAATGTAGTCAGGAGGAGAAATCTGATGAAAGCATTCTATAAAACAGCTGTACAGCAGTCTTCAGAAGTGTCAAGAGATATAAAGAAAGACTGGAAAATCGCCAGCATTCAAGAAGAATAAAGAGCCATAATAACTAAAAGAAAGCTATGGCCTACTCCTGCCAAAGGAGGCTGAGGCAAGAACACTACACACTCGAGAACGGCCTTGGCATTTAGCAAGACTTGTCTTAAAATACATTTTTAAAATTTCTGGTTCTTTTGAGACAAGGTCTCACTATGTAATTCAGGCTGGCCTCGAATTTGTGGACATTCTTCTGCCTCAGTCTCCAAAGTACTAGGATTATAGGCATATGCCACCATACCTGGCTCAAAATGAAATTAAAAAAAAGGAAACAAAAACACAAATTTAATAGTAGATAAAAAATTTAAGGAAAAACATTAATAAAGTTAAAAATGACTATTGTAATGAAAAAGGATCAACCCAATAAAAAAATCAATCCACATAATAAATGATGAATTTGTATATTCACAGCAATATAGTTTCAAGAATTTATATTCCTTGTGGGAAAATTGTCAAGTCGCCAATGACTCTGGTAGAATCTGATGAAAGAGACTAATCATTCAAAAATATATGGAACATTTGAGTAAGACAATCTGACAAGCTCCATCTGTGTTTTTACACCTATACACAATGATTGGAGAATGTGTATAGTTTTCCAAGCACACATAGAACATTTCCAAAAGGAATAATAAAGCCAAAGATAGTGGAAAGACATAACAATGAATAGAACATAATGAAAGAAACAATAAAAAAATCGAGAAGCTGACTTAATTTTTAATAAAATTTTAATTTTGTTTGTGTAACATTTGTAAAACTCCACAATAATACTATCTGGTCAATGCAGGGCAAAAAATATACTTGAAATGTATGGTAAACACATATAAAAACACTGATGGAGAGTGTGTACATATATATTGAGTTTAGCATAGTGATTCTTCTGGGGAAAAAAGAAAATGATGTGGGCAAGCTTAAACACTACAGTGTTTTGTTTCTTAGGAAAAATAACTGAATATTAATATTTGTTAAATTTGGCTTTTGTGTACGTGGTTGATACATTATTCTTGCTACTTTATGTGCCCTCATTACTTCATTTTTAAAAAATTAGAGATGCTTCTTGTGACTAAAGCAAAATCTTTTTTATAGAGAGGATGAAGGCTCCTGAGATCAAAAAGCCACAGTTATACAGTATTTCTAATATTGATATATGATTTCCATGCATAAAAAATGCTTCATTTAGCAAATCAAAAGGGTGTGTCTTCAGAGTTTGTATGGTCCTAGTTGCTAGGTAGACTAACCACAGCTCTAAGATTCATGGTCAGTTGTCCATGACTGTTACTAAGCTGAAAGAGCTGAAGAGAAGTAGGGCTAGTACTCATGTATTGTGATCAAATTAGCATTTCAGTCTAATATTCAGCCTACATTTAAAACACCACATTACTCTGGGCATGGTGGCACATGCCTGTAATCCTAGTACTCTGGGAGGCTGAGGCAGGAGGAACACAAGCTCGAGCTGGGCCTTGGCAAATTAGCAATTTAGGGAGATCCTGTCCCAAAATAAAATAAAAAAGGTCTGGGGACGTAAGGTTGAATTCCTACTAGTGCTAGCAACAACAACAACAACAAATCCACCACATTAAACCCTATGAAGAGTCCAAAGTGAGTTAGGATGAAGTCACTTTTCAAATCAGACTCATTTTTGTTTACATACTTAAAATACAACACTAGAGAAGAGTAGGAAAATATGATAGGAATTCAGAGGCAGAAAAACATCCCCATGGTGTGAGAGGCTCCAAGAGATTTTAAGAGGAAAATGGAATCTGATGGGAAATCAATGCTCAATACTATCTAGATAGGGAGGTAAAGGGAGACAAAGTCAGGATTAAGGGTGAGTGAGTCTGAGGCCGTGGAGCAAATCTTATGGGATTAGAATACCTCTCTATCCGCTTCGATGAATTCTAAATTATTGTCCTTTAATTTTGAGAATTTTTTTCTTTGTACGTTGCACTGAGTATTGAACCCAGCACCTTGCGTGTGCTAAGCATGCACTCAACCACTGAGCTACTTCTCTGGCCCCATTTTCCCTTAATTTTGAAGTAGGCAGCACTATTGTATGCAGAAGTCATTTCCCTGAGAAACAGAGGCATAATACAGAAAGAATTAATTTCGAGCTAAATGTCAATGCCAAAGGCAAAGAGAAGAAAATCCATCACAAGGTAAAAATGTGGTCTTGTTCAGGTGAATGATGTTAAGAATCAATTCATTCTTCACGCTGAAAAACAGCACAAACACATTTATTACTCTACTTAGTTTCGTATTATTTGAGCCTCATGAGTTAGAGTTAAAGTTTACCAGTCCACGTAAACTTTTTCCTACACTAATCAGGAGACAGGCTGCTGCTAGCTCTGCACTGGCCCTACACCATCCTAGCAGCATTCTCTAATTTCATGTCTCCAAGAATGAGCAGGGTATCTGCAGAGAGGATGTTTAGGAGTTTTCTTTCTCTCTCTCGGAAAGCCCTGGACTCTTCATGCATCGATTAACCTTAGCCCCAGAAGCCAGCTTTCCATTTCCCAGACTCACGGTGAGTAACAGACTGAATGGATTCATGAGAGATAATTGCTGTGCCCTCAATTACCGAACAAAGACTCCATCCACCTTGCATTTATACAAAGAACAGTGACTCCTCGAGAAATAAGTAGTTAGCAGATCTTGTGAACAATGTTTAAAAATGTCTTACCCTACCTGCAAATAGCCATGATACCGCCATGGCACATAGGAGAAGGCCCCTAACATGGTAGTTATATTTTCTCTTTAGTTACCACCATACCTGGTATTTGTCCTTTGTCTTCTAAGGTTCTTTTTGATCTAAGAGTCTTTTTCCTCTGGAATTCTGCTTAGGTTATTTTCATTTAAGTGGATCAGTGAAAGAGTGATGGGGTGAAGGAAAAGGGTCTGTAAGGCTAAATCCAAGACTGAGGTGCAAGAGAAAGAATGGTGCAGTAGGAGATGGGAAAGAGAGTGAAGAAACTTGGAAATAGCATTCAAAGAGCAGGTAGAGGGCTGGGAAGGTAGCTTTGTGGGGGGCAGGGCGAGAGAGAGAGAGAGAGAGAGAGAGAGAGAGAGAGAAAAGTTGAAATGTATACATCTGTGTTACATTTTAAATAAGCCAAGTGTCAGAAGTCTTGTTACATGCATATACTTTTTTTTTTCCCCTCCCATTCTGGGAGAGTTAAAAAATGATATTTTTCTACTTATATTTGGTCTGGACAAGTCAATATGTAACATAAAATATCTTCATTACTAGAACATGAAACTTTATTCTTAAAAACTAAGAGCTTGAAATTGGCTTCAACAAAACCACTGATTTTAATCTTACGAAAAATTTCAAACATTCACAAAACCAGAGAGATTCCTTTTGTTTGTGTGTGCATGTGCGTGTATGTGTGCGTATGTGTGCGGTATGGGGGACTGAACCCAGGATCTTACTGAGCTCCATCTCTGGCCCTTTTTTATTTTTTCTTGTCCTTTTTGGGGGGCTGATGGTGCTGGGGATCGAATTCAGGGCCTTGCACTTGCTAGGCAAGTACTCCACCACTGAGTTAAATCCCCAACCCTTTATTTTTTATTTCGAGACAGAATCTCACTATGTCGCCAAGTTGCCCAGGCTGGGGCTCAAATTTGAGATCCTCCTGCCTCAGCCTGCCAGACTGCTGGGATTACAGGCGTGTGCCACCCCGCCCGCTGAGAGTGTAGTATAACGAACTCTCATATGTGCATAATTCAGATTTAAAAATCATACCTATTTTGCCATTCTGGCTTTATTTTACCCTTATTCCTTTCTTTTTGTTGCCAAAGTATTTTAAAGCAAACCCAAGACCTCTTGAGACTTGTTTGTCTCTGTCTCTTATTATAAGTATCCTTGATACTTATAATTCTGATTTTTAATTGAATTATCAAATTGCTAGTTAACAGAAAACAGGATATCTCAGGAAGTATCTAGTGAGGCGCAAAGTGCAGCAATTAATCTTTTCTCATTTAGAACAGCAGGGCTCAAGGAATACCAATTATGTTTAGAAATGGAAATTTTTAAAATCAAAAACAAGGAAGCAATTTTAAGTATTCTTAAAGCCATAACTTCTGTTTTCCTTTCTCTTGACATGCTCCCACTTCACAACTGGCTACTTCAAAGCACTCTCCCCGCCGTGTAACCAGGATATATATAATCAGACTTGTTAACTCAGCAAGGCATTGGCAGGCTTGGGACATGGTTCCGAAAGAAGTTTGCATCTTTACAGCAAAGTCTTAGCCTTTCTGTCTAGGAGAACGTTCTAGTCCTGTACATGTTGGTGCTACTACCTATGTTGACATCATTGTAACTGTGTGTATGTCAGTAGTTTAAAAGAATTATTGGAGCCAAGCAAGGTGGTGTAGTCTGTAATTGCAGCCACTTGGGAAACAGAGGCAGGAGGATTACTTGAGCCAAGGAGTGTGAGGCTGTAGTGTGTTATGCAGAGCAGGTGTCCACACCAAGTTTGGCATCAGCATGGTGACCTCTTAGGAATGGGAGACCACCATGGTGTCCATGATGATGAGCAATGTAATCTTGCTCTTGAATAGCTACTCTTCTTCTGACCCGTATAGCCAGAACTTGTCTCTGAAAAAAAGTTTTTGTTTTAGTTTCAGTTGAAAAGTAAGTCTAAGAAATAAAACACCCCAAACTGATGAAGTCATATATGATGGATATTCTCAAATATTTCTAGCAGGAATATGTATAGCTTGATACTTTTAAACAAAAACGAGTTGGGTAATATTACTTGAATACCAAGTTTCAATATTTGAAATGTGTTATCAAGTTTCAACATTTAGAATTTGATAACAAGCTTCAGTATTTGGTATTTTAAATTCTGTTTGCCTGTTCGTAACTACAGTAAACAAGATAAAAAATGATTAATTTAGAGATGGCATTCCCTCTACCACTAGAGAGAATGCTGACTTTCTTTACTCCATTCCTGTTTTTTCTTCCTTTCACGGCAGGCACTCTAACCACTGAGTTAAATCCCCAGCCCGTGGTAAACTTTTGAGATGCAGAACTTAAGACTGAGAAGAAGTAGGAAGAAGATAAAGCTAAACTGGGGGCTGGGGAGTTAGCTCACTGGTTAAAGCGCTTACCTAGCAAGCACAAGGCCCTGAGCTCCATCCCTGGCACCAAAAACAAAAAAAAGCTAAACCGATCTGGGAAAATTTAAAAAATAATTGGTAGATGCATGGAGGCAGCCCAAGGTTGGATCCCTAGCACACCACAAAACCAGTCTGGGAGGGATAGGGCAGAGTGAAAGAGAAAGCAGCTGAGAAAAGGGAAAGAAAGAATATTGGGTGTGTCATTTGTAATAAGAAACTCCAAAATAACGTGACGTGGGTTTGCAGAAAATGGAAAAAGATGTTGGGCGAGTTACTGAGATAAATGAACAAGAATTTATTAATACTTTCAGAAGAATTGAGTAAATTATTAGAATTTCTGTAAAGATGTTTTCACTGCTTGTTCTGTACTTCTTTGAAAGCATTTTCATTTATCCATGAACATTTTTTAATGGTAGTACCCATTCTTTAAAACATCTGTTTGATAACAATTTAAGGTCAGTCCCGTGAACATACTGTACTTACAGAACCACTCCTCTATAAATGGATTTATAGTATTTCTAATTTTCTCATACTTAAAAACCACCATGATGAATATATTTGTACTCACAGCTTAAGATTTTTTTCACTAGGATAGATTCACAAAGGTTGGAGTATAGTGCTGACATTATAAATGTTTTATATTGTCAATTTTTTTGTTTAAATGTATCAATTTATACATACCTCCCAGACATTTATGAGAATACCCATCATATATATACTTAATCTACATTTTACTTAGGATTTTTGTAATCTGGTTTTTGGTTAAATTTTTTTTTTTTTTTTGGTGCTGGGGATTGAACTCGGGCCCTTGTGCTTGCAAGGCAAGTACTTTAACCACTGAGCTAAATCCCCAGCCCCATGTAATGTGATTTTTTAAAAATAAATTTTGGTATGCTTGACAGGTCATACATTAGGATAAACTTTCCTATTCTCGTAAGAATTACATTGCATTTACCCCTTAGATAAATTTTTAATAGATTACCCATTAAGTTTTTCTCTCCTTTCTGCCTGCCTACCTACTGCCTGCCTACCTGCCTCCTTTCTTTCCCTGCATTTCTTAGTAAAGCTGTTTCAAATTTATTTTGGAATATAATCAAAGAGAACAAAAACAAACTCTCCCTTGGGAAGGATAATCTTGGGCACTTTTAGCAATGCAGAGTGAACTCATTGACTCACAAAGTCTCCCTGTCCCACTTTATATACTTTATTCATGTCTCCAGTTACACAAAAATAGATCTAATCTGCTCTGTGCAAAACGCCCTTTCGCTATCTGAAGATAGCTGTTGAAATATTCTCTTTTTCCCTATGTGAGAGCCACAGTGACTTCAATTTTTCCACATGCAACAGCCTTTTGGAATATTTCACTCACCTGCGCTCAGTCACAGTCTTCTTTACTCTTTCAATTCTGATCACTCAGAAATGACTCCATTCTAGGTGTAACTTTGTACATTATTTGTGCAATGACAACTAAAAATAATTGTCCATTATATTGGAAATATTCTTTAAGAATGTATTCATGCACCAGTTGCCTACTACTGTATTGTTCAGATTTAGTAGAAAACTTTTTCTTGAAGAAAATAGTGTACTGCATCATGATTTTCTTTCAGAGTAGTCATGATGAATGATGTTCGTAAAAGGCATAAGACTGGCTGACACGGGCTGATTTTAAATAAATATTAGTTGTACTAATGAGTAACGTATTACTTTATCTTGCAGGAAGCACAGATATAATCCGAGTAAATTTTCTGGTTATGTCGATTCACAACCTCATTAAAAGAGTCTTATTCTTTTTTATTTATTTTAATGACATTATAAATTAATAGCAGTCCTAGAAGGGTTTAACTGGAACTGAATTTAGTAGAACCTTTTTCTTGATCAAGCTATTTTTAATATAACCCAAGATGGGATTCATTTTAAATTATAATTATTAATAAAAGTTAAGAGAAATAACATTCCCTTTATTCTTATCTATCATCAATTTGTGGAAAACATAGTTATCTATCAAAAGGAAAGAAAACTCTTCAATTGCATTTCAGTTTAATATTTCTTACAGTGGAGAGCTGGGCATGGTGGCACATGCCTGCAATCCCAGTACTTGGGAGGCTAAATTAAGAGGATCGCCATGAGTTTGAGGCCAGCCTGGGAGACATAGTGAGTTCAAGGCCAGCCTGAACTACATAATGAGACCTTGTCTCAAAAAATAAATAAATAAATAAATAAACAAATATATTTTTATATTGGAAGATATAGTTCGGGTTCCTTTTTGGCCAGATTCATTTAGGTGCTGGGAAACAAAAGATAAACAAGACAGACACGAACGTCTAGATTGCTGCCAAACTAATTGAGTTTTCACTTAGCAGTACTTTGAAAATATTTCATCTTTATTTGATAAAGTTCATCTTTATATTAGACATCTAAGTCAGCAGATCTGAAAATGCCAGTGGCCAGGCTTGTGAAACTGAGATAATAACAGTATTAATACCAAATGTCTCTGTAGTTTAGAGCCTAAATGGTACACCATCACATATAAGAATATAAACAAGGCAGTATTAAATTTACCTTTCTAGCAGAACGTTTTTAGAATTCAGCACCACACCACTATTTTCACTTCTTTAAAGAATGTTTCCCAGCACATATTTGAGTGTGTGCCAAGTTCCAAGTTCCATTGTTACTCGAAGTGGATCACAAAACAAAGTTTCCCTAAATCCTCTACAACTGTCTGCACCCACATTCGAAGTTCAAAAGTTACACCAAGCAAAAGATTTGAGGCAATATCTCAGTGAATGCAAAACAACTCACAAACAGTTGAACATCGAAAAGCATTAAAAGCAGGAAAGATTTTCCGTTTCCAAAAAGCATTTATTAGTCTAGGAGAGCATTTGTGAATCACCGTGCACTTTACATTAGCAATACAAATAGTTAATAAGTTACTTGCAGAAGTTAAACACCCGTGTAGAATTGCAAGCCTTAGGTCATATTCCACCTTCCACTATTGGGTTACTGGGCAGTGAAGACCTCCTTCGAACTGTTCATCGACTTCACAGTAATAAATTCGTCACACCCCAACATAAATAGAGTGAACTTTAAAAAGTCAACACAATTAAGATGCTTTTCATAACTTGCAATAATCCGAGTTTGTGTCAGTGATGTGGTGAGCAATAAAGTCAATTATCAGCTCTGTCTAGCGAATCTGTAACCTTACAGAAAAAGGTCTCAGTAACCTAGCACATTCTGTATTTCATGCTTGAGGACATCAGTGACTTTGCCAAAATGTGCTAGCTCTCCAAAACTTAGTCCAACTTTTCAATGATGGACAATATTTCTTCTTAACTATATCTGTGCTTGCTTTGGCAGCACATATACTTTAATATCTTATATTAGCGGCACTAATTCTTTTTTTGTTTTAAGGTTCTTTCAATCTTTAAGGATTCTCAAAATTTTTCAGTCCTTCTGCCAGAAAAATAATGTAACAATCTTTCTTTAGTAGGTCATAAACACGAAACTTACTTTTTTCCTAAATGACTTCAACTCTGTTTTATCAAATCCCCTCAATTCACCTCTGAATGATATCGCAGGCAAATCCCATAAACATCCAATCATATTTAGTTATTTAAAATTCAGTTTACTTTGACTTACTCTGGCCCAAGAGATTTGGAAATTGGCTAAGAAAAATCACTCGCTCCCCCCAACCCCCCGCACTTTACCACTGAGCTGTATCCTCCTGGTCAGACCTTATCTTTTGACAGACAGATAAGTAGATAGGATCTTCTTCAACACAGTATAGTGAAATATGGACTGTGGACTCTATCACTTGTTTATGGGAGGTCAATGAACCCATTAAAATTTGTATTTACCATTATCAACCAAGGCTCTTACTGATATATCTCTTGTATGAACTCAGAATACTAACGTTTCACAATCTGTAGCATGTGGCAGTCTGTTTATAACCTTATAACCCTTCGTTCATCAAAGAAATATTTAGGGCATGTGAGTATAGCACAGTGGTACAGCTCATGCTTGTGATTAGTATGTGTTCAATTCCCAGCACTAAAATAAGATAAATTTTGACCTACTCTGTGTCCAACACTGTTATACTGTATAGGTTAATCCTATACAGTGTGAAAGAAAATGGGCTTCATTTTGATATAAGACTTTTTTTTCCTTGTGACTGGATCTCATTATGTTGCCCAGGCTGGTCTTGAACTCCTAGGCTCAAGCAATCCTCCTACTTAGCTGGTACTACAGATACAAGTCACCTCACCTGGCTGATACACTGCCTGATCTTAGGTAGTATGTTCTTTTTTAATGATGCAAAATCAATCTAAAGTGATCTAAGTTGCTGCCAAGCATTTCAAGGTGACTGATACAGATAGTATCTATTTAACCGACCAATGCCATCGACAATAGCAAACATGTATTGAGTAGGTACTATTTACCACTGTATTAAGTGGTTTACTTTTTTTTGTTTTTTAGGTTTTTTGAGGCAGTGCCACACTGTGTTGTTGAAGCTGGCATGAAACTTTCAATCCTCCTGTCTCAGCCACCCTAAGCAGGCCTTGAATTCTGATTTGGAAGCCAGATGAGCGGTCCCAATTGACTGATTAGCACCATGGGATACATGTATATAACAGATGATTCTAATCAGCAGTTCAGATTTTTATCCATTGCACACTTAAAAATTGGTTAAGAGGGTAGATTTCATGTTATGTGTGTGTGTTTTTTTTAATCACAATGGGAATGAAGAAAGGAAGAAAAGAAAAAGAAATGTTGCATGTGAACATCAAAATTATGCTTACAATGAATCTTAATAACATGAAAAAACGTATATGACATATTTAAATTTTTTTATATAAACCTCAAATACAGTGTGATATAACCTGTGTAAGATATCTGTATATAAAATTACATACTGTAGGTATATGTACATACACATATATATCTTATGGCTGTATGTTACATTTGGTAGATTAGTTCTTTATAAAAAGGACTTGTACAAACATTCATAGTTCCAGTCATTAGCTTTCACTTATAGCTTATCAGACATTTTTAGGTTTTTTGCCCTTTCCTCTTTCTATCTACACTTTTACATATCTAAATACATTTCAGGGAATGAAGCCAGACTTATGCTGTGATCTTGAAAAAGAGATAAAATGAACTGTTGATTAGAATCATTTGCTTTTGATCAGCTGGGGGAAAAGCAACACCAACACAGAAAAAAAATTTTTAAAAAGGACATTTCTAAAAAGAGAGAAGGGCCACAGTAGCTAAATTAGAAAGTTGAAAAAAAAAGCTGAAAATAACACTTAATTTCTCTCAAATCCAAGATTATTTTATTTTAACGTTGTCTTTTATTGCATTTGGTTTTTTTTTTTTTTAATCTGCTATGCTAATTACTGAATGATCAGGGCAGGGGGACAGGGAAGAGAAAGTTTCAGGCTTTGCCCTTTTCACCAGAACATCCAACTAGCCACCTCCCCAGACAAGAACACCACTGTGAAAACTCTGAAATTTAAGAATGAGACTGAGAGGCTGGCAAAGACCACAGAACCAAATAAGAACCACAGTAAGGGGAAAGGAAACAGGCTTACTTTCACCACACCTACCCTCTCCCTCCCCAAGTCGGAACAGTGCCACAGAGAGAGGTTCCCTGTGGGCCCACAGATCTTCCACGGGAAATGAGAGCAATTAGACAGATACTCAGCTTCCCTAGCTTTCCACGAAACTCACTCCAGTCTTGTGTCATGGAGATCAGTGGGAGCAAGGCAGAACTAGACTGCCTGGGGTCAGGTAGAAACAAGAAGAGAAGGTGGACCTCACAGGGCCCAGCATGCTTATCTGGTGGTAGCTCCATGTTCCTGCCTGTGGTAGAGATGTCTGATCAGATAGACCAGCCAACAGTGTAGCCCACCCACAAAGCCTACCTGGTCCTTCTCAGTGGTATAGAGAGAAGTTTAATCTAGCTTGAGTCCCTAAACCATTCAGCAACTCTACCTGACCCAAGAGCCTACTCCAAAGCCCTATGCAGGGAGGCAAGTCTGAACTGTGCATTTCTACAGAGGATAGCCTCTGGTCCTCTCTATCCTGACTAATCTCGGGGCTCAGCCTGCAGCCCTGCCCAACTGGGGAACCCAAACAGTGGTGCCACTTAGCTAGGCACTGGCCTGATTAGAGGCAATGGCAATGCCCAGCCAGTGGTGTCATCAACCAGCTGAGCACAGCCAACCTCTCCATCCAAGGACAGAGCTCAACAGCAAGTTCTTACTTCCCAAGGTTATGAAGAGCTGGACCGTTCAGATTCCCTACCAAGACTAAATAGTGAAGGTTTACCCTTGTGTTGCTGTATGAGATCAAAGTTAAGTTATTACCAGCTTGAATTAATTTATTATAACCGTAAATCATTTTATGTAAGTTTGCAGGTAACCACAGAGGAGAAATCTACAGTAGATGCACAAAACATGAGTAGAAACGATTCAAAGCATACCACCATAGAAAGCCTCAAACCACAAAGGAAAATAGCAAGACAGGACGACAAAAACAAACAAAGTATTAACCAAACAACCAGAAAAGAAATTACAAAATAGCAGTAGCAAGTTCTTACCTATCAATAACTTTCTCTTTGCTGTGATTTAGAGGTATCCCCCAAAGTTCTCGTGTTGGAAACTTAGCTCCTAATGCCTTAGAGTTGGGATGTGGAAGCTAATAGAAGACATCTAGAAGATAGCAGATTCCTTGTAAAAGGGTCACTTTGGTATCCTTTTGCTTTCCCTTTCACTCACGTGTTGTCTCTCATCAAGATGTAACAAGAGGGCTGGGGATTTAGCTCAGTGATTAGAGTGCTTGCCTTGCAAGCACAAGGGCCTGAGTTCAATCCCCGGCACCACCAAAAAAAAAAAAAAAAAAAAAAAAAAAAAAA
>PVJO010000944.1:161799-180320 GCA_004026905.1 Hystrix cristata | reverse complement strand
TAATATATTTCTGCTCATTATATATTGCCTAGTCTGTGGTATTCTGTTGTAGCAGCACAAAACAGATGAAGACAAATGTAATGAATTAAATTCTTAAATAGAAAGGCTAAAAGAGAAAACAAAACACAACATAAAATAGAAAGACTCAACTATATGCCACCTAGAAGAGATTCACCCGCTTTTGCAGACATGAGTAGCTAACAACGAATGGATGGAAAAGGATATTTCACACAAATGTAAAACCAAAGCAGGGCAGGGGCAGGTATATTTATATCAGATTTAAAGTCCAAAACTATAAAAAGACAAAACAAGTCATTACACAGTGACAAAGTGATCTGTACATCGAAAGTATATACAATTATAAATGTGTATACAGCCAACACTGAAGTACCTAAATATATAATCAAATATTAAAACATCTGACAGAAAGATAGATTGCTATACAATAATAGCAGCAGCCTTCAATACCCCAATTTCAACAACACACAGGTCATCCATACAAAAAATTAGTAGGAAAATACGGACTCGACCAACACTTTACTCCAAAAGAAAGTACAGATATAATCTAACAATTGTTCATCCAACAGTGATAGAATCACTTTCTTCTCCAGGATGGATTATATGTTAGGTTAAAAAAAAAAAGACAACAAATTTAAAAGGATTGAAATCATATTAGGTAACTTCTCTGATCACAATGGTATGAAATTAGACAAAAAAAAAAAGTGATAATTAAGTAGTATGGTTCTCAACAAGCAGTAGGTCAAAGAAATCAAAAGAGAAATGAAAATGAAACAACATATTAAATTTATGAAAGCCGAGCATGGTGATATAAGACTGGAATCCAAGTGGTCTGGGAAACCAAGGGAGGATAGCAAGTTTGAGCCCAGCCTGAGCAACCTATCTCAAAACAACAACAACAACAACAGTAACAACAACAGCAACAACATGCCAAAAACAACACTAAAAAGGACTGGGATGTAGCTCAGTGTAAAGGACCTGGGTTCAATCTTCAGTACTGCAAAACAAAACAAAACCAAACAAAACAAAAACATGAAATGCAGCAAAGGGAATTCTAAGAGGCAAATCTATGGCAATAAACGTCTACATCAAATAAAAGATCTCAAAGAAATAGTCTAATATTACACTACAGGAACTAGAAAAAGAACAAACTGAACTCAAAATGAACAAAAGGAAGGAAATAACAACGATCAGCTCAAAATGAACAAAAGGAAGGAAATAACAACGATTGGCTCAAAATGAACAAAAGAAAGGAAATAACAAAGATCAGAGAGAGCAGAAATAAATGAAAGAGACTAAAAAAATACAAAAGCTCAACAAAAGAAAGACCTGGTTCTTTGAAAAGATAAAACTGACAAACCCTTAGCTAGTCTAAGAAAAAAAATAAGGACTCAAATAAATAAAATCATAAATAAGAGAGGAGACATTATGCCCAATAGCAAAGGACCAGAAGAAATTACTCTGAATAGTTACACACCAGCATATTGGAGAACCTAGAAGAAATGGATAAATTCCTAGACACATATAATCCACCATGACTGAATCTTAAAGAAATGGAAAATCTGAACAGACCAGTAATTAATAAAGAAATTGAATCAATGAACACTCTCCCATCAAAAATAAAAAGGCCAAGAACTGATGGCTTTATGGGTGGTTTCCTCCAAACATTTAAAGAATTAACACCAACCCTCAAACTTCCTAAAAATTGAAGAGGAAGAAACACCTCAAACTCAATCATCTTACAAAGCCAGCATCTCCCCAATACCAAAACCAGAGAACACTACAAGAAAAGAAAATTACAGGCCAATGTCTCTTATTAACGTAAATACAAAAATCCCCATCAAAATACCAGCAAACCAAATTCAACTGCACATTAAAAGGATCACTCACCAAGATCAAGTGGGGTGCAAGGACTGGTCCAGATACACGAATCAATAAATGTGATACATCACATTAGCAGCATGAAAGACAAAAATCATACAAAAATGCATTTAACAAAATTACACATTTTTTCCTGATAAATGAAATGTACCTCAACATAATAAAGATCATATACGACCAGCCCACAGCTGATGTTATACTCAGCGGTGAGGATGTGGAAGTTATGGGGCAGTCTGATCCCCTGCGTCAGCACATGTCCTGTCCAGCTCCCCACGCTGCGGCTCTTTGCTGCTTTTTTTCTCCATCTCTTTTGTTCAGGCCTGGCCTGATCTTTGTCAACTTCTCAAGCTAAAGTGTCATGTTTCTCTCATCATTTTTCTCTTTTCGACTAAAGCCTTTTCCTGTAAAAAAATTTTTTTTGAAGGGATTTTCTCTCTAGAACAAGACAAGGAATTTTATTTTCACTACTTCTATTTGACATAGTACTGGACATTCTAGACATAGCAATTAAGCATGAGAAAAAATTTAAAAAGCAAACAAATAGGAAAGGAAGAAGTGAAATTGTCAGTGTTTGCTAATGACATAATCTATATAGAAAACCCTAAGGATTCTATCAAGTAATTGTTAGAATAAACAGATATTGTAAACTTGCAAGATACAAAATTAACATGTAAAAATCAGTAACATGTCTACATACTAATATGCTACCTGAGAAAGAAATCCAGAAAATGATCCCACTGACAAAACAGAACAAAACCTTTGGAATAAATTTGACTAAGAAGGTGAAAGATTGATATCTGAAAACTATAAAATATCAAAGAAAGAAATTGAAGAAGACACAAATTAAGTAGTTCTTAGTTCATATGTTGGAAGAATTAATATTATTAAAATGTCCATGCTACCCAAAGCAATCTACAGATTCCCTGCAATCCGTATCAAAATTCCAATGTCATTTTTCACAGACATAGAAGAAAACAATCCAAATAATCACACGGAACCACAAATGACCCTAAATAACCATAGTAATCTAGAGCGAAAAGAACAAAGCTAGAGGCATCATGCTATACCACAAAGTGAGAGTAATGAAACCAGCTCAGCATTGGCATAAAAATATCAACCAACCAGAGTACAGAGCCCAGAAATGAACCTACACTTTTAAGTTGATTGAAAATTTTCTTTTTTTTTTTTTTTGGTGGTGGGGGTACTGAGGATTGAGTCTTGCAAGGCAAGTGCTCTACCACGGATATAAAGTTGCTGAGAACATAAAACGGGAAAATGATAATCTCTTAAAAGAAATGTGTTGGGAAAACTGGATAGCCATCTACAGCAGAATGAAATTGAACTCATCTCACAGCATATACAAAAACAAGCTAAAAGTAGAATAAACGCTTAAACATAAGACCTGAAACTATAAAACTACAAGGAGAAACATAGGGTAAAAATTAAACAACATTGGTCCAGGGAATGAGTCTTTTGGATTTGACCCTAAAAGCTCAGGCAATGAAAGCAAAAATAGAGAAGCAGAATTACATGGCATTAAAATTTTTCTGTCTAGCAAAGGAAGCAATTGCGTAATAAAGAGCCAATCTACAGAGCCAGGCCTGGTGCTGCAGGCCTGCAATCCAAGCATTCGGGAAGATGAGACAAGAGGATGATAAGTTTGAGACCAGCTTGGAATACATAGTGAGACTCTCTCTCGAAAATAAATGAATAAATAAATAAATACAGACAGGCCCTACTGATTGGGAGAAAATACTGGCCAGCCATGCACTGGATGAAGGGTGAGTATGCAAAAAATACATACAAGGAACCCAAAATAGCTCAACAGTAAGAAAAAAAAACAAGCCAGGCAGGTCAGTATGTAGTCTCAGCTACTCAGCAGGCTGAGGCAGGAGGATTGCCTGAGCCCAAGAGTTTGCGGCCAACCTGGATAACAAACAGCAAGAATCTTCTCAGAAGAAGGAAAGGAAAAAGAAGAGGTGAGTGGAGAAAGAAGACAACCCCACTGAAAAATGGGCAAAAGACTCAAAAAAGACACATAAATGGCCAAAATCTGAACAACACTGATCATTAGAGAAATGCTAATTAAAACCACAATGAGCTACCACCTCACGCATGTCAGAAAAGCTATTTTCAAAAAGTCAAAAGATGAAAACAAGTATTAGTAATTGTTATGGTTTGTGTCTAGACGTCCCCCAAGGCCTCATGTGATCATAGGTGGAGTGTTTTTAGAGGTGGCTGGATCTAGAGTGTGTGACTACTAAATTAGTCCACTGATTGGTTTGGCTAGTTCTGCTGGGATCAAGGATGTGATACTAGCATTAAGGGTGCTGGAATTAAGGATGGAGTGCTACCCACCCTAAGGACAGATAGCCTGGGTAAGATATAAGGGATGGAAAGAGGCTTGTCTATCCCCCTTCTTGCCTACCTTGCTGCCTTCCACCTGTCTGCCATGCAACCCTGCCTTGGATCCAGCCCATTGTGGACTGAAACCTCTACCAACTGCAAACCAAATAAACCTTTCTGCCTTCAATTTTGGGTGTCAGATATTTCGTCTCAGCAATGAGAGAAAAGTAACTAAGACAGTGATATAGGAGAAATATAACTCCTAACCTGTTAAATATCAAATGTGCTGAGTTCGTGGTCCTATAACATCGAGGAATGAATAAAGACTTCAGAATTGTGGCTGGAAATGCATCTGAAGAAAGCCAGGCCCAAGAAAAATATGTAATGGCTAGGCCCACATGCCTCCCTAAGGGATAAATAATACATTGAGATTATATTGTAATTAGCACCACTTGGTCCAGCAAAGTCCAGATAAACTCAGTCACCCAGGTGTGGGGGGGTGACCAGAACATCTAGATCCACCTCTTCCCGAAAATGTCTGTTCTTTCCATGTACCCTGGATACATGACCCATTTCCCTATCGGATCAATATTAACTAAGCAGCTATACTTGTAACCCTATTCGTTGATGGCAGTTTGACCCACATTGTACCCACATGATGACTCTGCTGTATTAATTACCCCTGACAAAGGGCTTTGGTGGCAACACACTTTTGTGAGCCCTCCTGTCTCTCAACAGCTCTCTCTTAATAAACCTTTCCTATGCTCAATCTCCTTTGTCCCGTAAAATTCACTCTTTGATTGCAGGGGACACTCTTTGATTGGCACATCTGACATCCATCAGGTTGGGAGTAATATTTCTCCTAAACCAATATCACAAGACTCTTACATTTTCCCTTGAATATGTAGGTAACTTTCAAATTTCACTGTTTCAATAGTTCTCAGCAGTACAATTTGCTGAAAATACTTCAGAAAAAAAGAAACAATCTGAAAAAAAACTCTGAAAACAGACAAAAGATCTATAAAGATTGAGAATTTTTTTGAGACAAGGTCTGTCTTGCTATGTAGTTCTGGCTGGCCTTGAACTCACTATGTAGCCCAGGCTGGGCTCAAACTCATAGTGATCCTCCTGCCTCAGCTTCCCGTGTGCTGGGATTAAAGGTGTGCACCACCATGCCCTGCTTGAAAAACTGTTAAATAGGGCATTATGTGTTAAAGTTACCCACTGGGAATATGTTTTGACCTCTTTGTCATTTTGACTAATCACGTTTTGATAAAATTATTTTTAACTAAATTATGACTGGTATTTCTTTTTTTGTGTGTGCCAGGGATTGAACTCAGGGCCTTGTGCTTGCTAGGCAAACACTCCAACCTCTGAGCTAAATCCCCAGCTGACTGCTGTTTCTAAATCGCTGAGTTGAAAAAATACAGATTTTACCGTGCACAAGAGCCTTCTGAAGTTGACATGAATTCTTTTAAATCCAAAGAGGCCAAAAAGCAAGATGAGCCGGTTCATTCCTAAATAACATGCATTCTGTCTCCCTCCCTCACGCTGTCTCTCTCTCTTTCTCTCTCTCTCTCTCTCTCTCTCTCTCTCACACACACACACACACACACACACACACACACACACACACAGACTCACCCAAGACCTCAAGCATACCAGGCAATTGCTCTATCACTAATCTACATCCCCAGTATCAGTGCAATCTTTTATAAAAAAATATTTTTTCTCAAACTATGGTAGTTACTGGTGACACAGGAAAAACCCATTCACACTTGCAGGTCCTGTTATAGCTAAAATAGCCTTGGTTGAGCTAAAAGAAGGCTTATTTCATGGGTCCTTTGCTCTTCCCACTTCCCCTCTCCTGGATATTTTTAAAATGGTATTTTAAGGATATCTATTTTGAGGATAAAATGCCTAAAGTCAAGAATTTACCTTCAAGTGTGAGATTCAATTTAGCAGTAGCCCATCTTGAGTATACGGTTTTCATACCAGTTAGTTTCAAAGTATTCTTAACTTATTTTAAACTTCCTTTTGAACTTGGGGTTTTCTTTTGCTTTTTGGTGGTCCCAGGAATTGAACTCAGGCCCCAGTATGTGCTAGGGAAGCACTCCAGTGTTGAGCTACATCCCCAGCCCTTGGGCTCAGTTTTTATTTAGAAGAATCTTCATTTACTTCTGAATATTGACCATTTCTTTTCAACCTTAGGTTAATAATTCTGGCTTTGTATAATTAATTCATCACGCATTCTGTTTTTAATGTTTATTATTTTGTGACCAACTCAAGATATAAGTAACATTTAAAAATGAAGTTATGTCTCTCAAATACACACATTTTATTCCTCTTATAGTTAATTGGAGCACTTTATATTATTTGAATTTTTTTTACCGTTCTGCCTCTTCCTCTTTTTTATTTTTAAATTTTTCCTCCTGAGTGTTTATGTATTGGCTGCTTCTTACATATTTGTTTCAGGCATATGTTTTGGGTCAAGAAGGCAGACCTTAGTTTGGCAACTACTGTTTCAGAGTACTGACTCAGAGGTGTGGGAGTGGGGAGGAAGTCCAACTGGTTTTGTAAAATGTCTCATTCCTGTCACATAGAAGTGTATTAAAAATCCTTTGGACAAATCCTTAAAAAGCCCCATTTGGTACATCTCAGTAGCAGTGGTACTGTCAACCATTTAGATAAGATCTCCAGTCGCTTTTCTCTCTAGTCAATAATACTGGGTTCTAGACCATCTGGTTTTAGTATGTCGACAGGAAGAAAAGAAACATCTCAACAAATCCAAAGAGATCGAATCCAGTGTTTCCTCATTATGGCTAATGACCTAACGCCATTCCAAAAGTTAATTAATCAGTACAGTAGGCTTTGAGCTCTTAAAGTCATTGGATTATGCTCATTTACCTTAAGCTCTTTTGAATGGTGGTTATTGGATTCTTTGACAATTTGCTGCACAGTAGTTACCTAGGCATCATGGTTTAGCTCATCAATGTACAATTAATAGGGATACATTCTGCCCATCTTAATTAAAAAACCGCGATATCATCTACTTCTACTTTAGTAATCTTCAGAGTTTTCATACCCATAAACCCTTCAAATCCGTAACAGCCAATCTTCCTACATCTACTCTGGTTTTAAGTAACTTACCGACCTCACCAAGCTACTGGTCACTATGTCACTCCTCATTCCTCCTCACTGCGCTCTTTCCAGGTCACGTTACTGATACCTTTGAAACACAATGGCAAGAAAAGGAGAGTAACGTGAGCAGACTTAGTAGCTCACAAAGAATCAGAAAAAGTAGGTCCTTGGTATTCTCTTTACTCTGACCCGAGACTATAACCCTCCAGGCTCAGATAAAAGCTTCCATCCTGAGGGAAGCAGAGACATGCGTTTAGCAGACCTCAAGTCTGAAACTCAGTGCTGGATTTTGAAGTCTTTTTGATGGACTGAGGTTTAAACATTGGATTGGTTCCCCTGAATTAAGAAAGTCTTTTTCCTTCATTTAGTAATAGCTAATAGTTATGTACCATTTCATTTACTCCAGATAAAAATTTAGTAATAAGGGTTCAAAACATATTTGACTACTTATTATTGTGTCTTTAGAAATTGTGTCTTTAGAATAATTTCTAGAGACACAACAATCAGGTACTCTGTGTGTGTGTGTGTTGCTGGGGATAGCACCCAGGGGCTTACACAAGCTAAGCACGTGCTCTGCCACTGAATTATATCCCCAGTTCTTTTATTTGTGTATTTAAGATTCCTTGCATTTGTTTTTTAATTTGTAGCACTGGGGATTGAACCCAGGGCCTTGCATATGCCAGGCAAGCATTCCATCACTGAGCTACATGCCTAGTCCACTGCATCTATTATTGTAACTATTTAGCGGATGAGGGAATTGAGGTTAAAAGGGAGAAAGTAAATTGCTCAGATTTTACAGCAGGACTGTACAAAACTGAAATCCTTTTAATCCCTTCATTACCTCACTAGGGTTTTTGGTTTGTGTTTTGTGGTCCTGGGGCTCAACCCAGAGTCTCATTCATGTTAGCGAATGCTCTGCCACTGGACTACACACCCAGCTCCTGCCTCACTACTGGTAAAGAGCAGGGAAGCAACAGTGGGTCCTTTGGAGCAAAGCGGGCAGAATCTGAAGCGGGAGAAAGTGGCCCTCATGTGTGCATTGTGTGTATGCTATAGCTACACAAGTAGTAGGCATTAGTAGATTGCACTGCAATTCTTCAAAATACAAAAATGTTGCTTAAAATGTTCATTACACAGGACAAAGTGGACTCGGAAATGAAGATATTAGGAATTGGTGTTAAAATGATTAAGTGACTTTGGGAAAAAGTTGGAATAGTAGTAAAACAATAAAGATTGATTATTCAATTTGGTATACTATAGAGTCTAGAAAAATTGTTTTAAACTACGGTGCAATACATATTTATCCTGCTACTTATTTTATCATTCAACAAATACTTATTCAGTGCCTACTAAATGCTAATCATCAGCTAAACTTTGGGAAAAGTGGGTTGAAATTCCAGGATTTAAGTAAATCTTTTTTTTTTTAACCTTTAAAGTGGTATTTTTGCCACTGATAGATAGAGCTATGACAAAAAATTGATAATTTAGTCCTCTAAATAATAATGAGGACTGCTACACCAATTTTATCAAAGTCTGTGAAAAATAATATCTCAACATTATTTTTGAATAATCCACTTCCCCTCACCCCCAACTTAAAATATTAGCTTTCAGGCTGTGCCAGGCACAGTGGTGTAAGCCTGTGGTTGTAGCCACTGGGGAGGTTAAGGCAGGTGAATCACTTTAATCTCAGAGTTGAAGGCCGACCTGGGCACTGTAGAGAAACCCTATATCACAAAAAAATTACTTTTATTATATAGCAAATATCTCATATACTTTTGGATCTTTCTTTTTTATTGATCTGTTTATTCCTGTTCCTTTGGTAAGGTGCATGTCTACATTAGTCATGTAATGATCTTTTAAAAAGTTTCCACTCCTGCATGTTTTATTTACTTTTTATTTGCATTTGTTTATTTTCTTTGAGACAGACCCAGTTAACTTGCCCGGGCTGGCCTCCACCTTGTGGTTCTCCTGTCTCAGCTTTCTGAGCGCCAGGATTACAGGCATGTGCCATCAGGCCTGACTTCTCCCCCCAACCCCCTGTCATATTTTAGATGAAGAAAATTAGGGACAGTTTATGTTTCTTTATTCAGTTAAACCCATAATTGTAATTTATAATATACAAGCCACTGACTTAAGATTGTGGAGGACATTAAGAGGAAAATGATAGAATGCCTGCTCTCACAGCCAGGCGCAGTGGCCCACACCTGTAATTACAGCTACTTGGGAGGGTAAGCCAGGCCTCAGCAATTTAGGGAGACCCTGTCTCAAAACAACAAATGCCAGGACCTGTAGTCCAGGGACTCTGGGAGGCTAAGGCAGGAAGATTGCAAGTTTGAGCCCAGCCCAGGCAACTTAGTAACTTAGTGAGATCCTGTCTCAAAATTAAAAATATAAAACATGGCTGGGGATGCAACTCAGTGTGAAGGACCTGGGTTCAATGCCAGTACCACCTTCCTCCCAAAAAAGTGCTAGAGGTGTAACTTAGTGAGAGAGTGTGGGCATGACCTTGGGTTCAATCCTCAGGAGGGCGTGTGGTGGGAGTAGTGCCCGCTCTGAGAAGGTAATTCATGTATGAAGTATGCTCATAATCTGAATATGTGAAAGAGGCAAGATAGAACATGTACTAGCAGACATGTTTTACAGAGTTAAATATTTATTAGATCTTAAAATGTAGCACACACATAGAAGTGCCTGCCATAGGTGTTTAATGAGGTTGTTACTACAGTTTTATAACTGGTTCCCCGAGGCTATCTTAAGGTTGTAAAGCACAGAACAGGTGCAGCCTTATTTGCATATAGCAGCTCTGAAATCTAAGCACACAGGTATTCTTTTTTTTCCTTTTTATTTTTTACTTTTTGGTGGGGGAAGGGCAGCACATTCCTGTCCTTGAATGTCTGGTATTACAGATGTTTTGAATTCCTGTGTTTCAGTTCACTCTGCAATGACATGAACTAACTCTGGTTTTTCTGTTAGGCATGAAGGAGTGATCGCATTTTAAACATGTTTTCAACTGGGTGGATGAGCTAGCTGTGAGACATGTGCATATAATCTTATTGCATGGAATATTTTCTCCTGCAAATTATCTTATTACTCTGGTAACTAAAGCTAACGCCATTATAATTAAAACATGTATGACCAGAAACCCAGGGTTTATATTCAGTGGTCCTTTGATTCCCTTAGGGAAAATGCTTTACTGTGAAACAGGTTATAAATGATTTTGTTGGTCATTTATATATGGCATAATGATAATGACTTAAATGCACAATGTGGGTGTCACAAGCAGAAGTGTTTAGGTGTTTTAATAGATGCATAAAAGGAAGGAGGAGGGATGGAGATGTCGCTCAGTGGTAGAGTACCTGCCTAACGTGCAGGGCCCTGGGTTCTACCCCTAGCACTACAAGATAGATAGATAGAAAAGTAAACGGAAGAAGTGAATTTGCACTAGGAAAATCCAGATAAGCTCTAAGAATGCTGGAGTGTTAAACTGAAGAACAAATGGGATTTCAAGATGCAGACACAGGAACCAAGGCCGTTCCAGGTACTGGAGGGTCCCCATGTCATGCTGAATATAGCAAAGGGACTAAAATGTGTTAGCTACTTCATAATAATTTTGTATCTCTGTATCTAGTTTATATCCTCTAGATATATGTTGCAAGGTGCTGGGAATTTTACCAATATCCCGTAGCTAAGATCAGCCTGAAGATAACAAATGGGATGGCTGGTGGCCAAGGAAATGACTGGGCTCTAGGAGTGCTCACAATAGCATTCGCTATAGTGATCAGTTAATACAACTCCTGGCCAGGACCTCTTCTTGGGGAAGACTGGCAGAGTTTCAGAAACTAGCTAGGTTGGTTTATGAGATTATTTATTGAGTATGAGTACTTTATGTCCTAGGCACTATTGTAGACAGTGCAAATATGGCCATAGATAAGATAAAGTGTAGCTTTGCTCTCCTAGGGCCACCACTCTAGTAGGAAAGATGGACATTAAGAAAGGTAAACACATCAATTTCAAGATAACTTATTGTGATAAGAGATACATATATATAGTATACATACATATATAATATATATGCTATATACATATATATAGTATATACTATATATATGTGTAATGGTTTTGATAAAGCAATGAGAAGGCCTGCTGGGAACAGTTTTTGAGTAAAATCTGAATGATAAGAAGACAATACAGAAAAAACCAGTAGGCAGAAATCATGAAGGAACAAAAACCATTAGAAGCCGAATAGAAATAAGAACAGCTGGAGAGAACAGGCAGAGACAGTTTGCAAACTAACAAGAAGTGTAGGTTGGCTCCAGAAACTACTGCTTGATTTCTGAATTCTGTAGCCCCTGTTGTCTGCTAAGTGTAGATGCATATGCACATGCAGTGCATATGTAGATGCATATGTTCCTCTTGCCGTATGTTCCTCTTATTTAGTTAAAGAATCTATGTATCAAATGTAAGCATTCTACCTATTGATCTACTCATTTACCTAATCATTTCCATGTTGAGGGACAGAGTGTTACCAGTTTTTAGTTCTTACCAACAATTTCGTGATGAACCTGTGTGAAATTTTTTAATATACCTTGAACAGAAATTGCTAGGTGGCAAAGGAGGCCTACCATCGATTTTATTAAATATTGCAAAATTGTTTCCCAAAGCTTCTTTTTAAATTAAAAAAATGTACACTTGGCATTTTCAGACTTCGACCCCCCATTCATGGGTGTCTCCTTGTCTTACTTTACCTTGTCTTGATTATGAATGAGATACATAGTCATCCAGTTTCCCTAGCACTGTGTCGAAAAACTATTTCTCTTTCCTTCCCTTTAGTCTTCACCCCATCTTCTAGCTTGTTCTTCCGAGCTCTGAATAATTCTCAGTAATGATCAAACATCCGACCCTCAAAATACTTCTTGAAGTGCTGAATTTGTCTTGCCCAAATATCTTAACTAAATTAGTCTCAAATATTGTGATCTCCATATCCCGCCAACGGGAATTTAGTTGCTAAACTATGCGGTCCTCGGTACGCAGTGGCCCCGGGATCAGGATGACCAAGTTTCTCCAGCTTGCCCGGGCTCATGCCAAATTCAAAGGTTGTTCCCGGGGTTATTTCAGGTCGGGCGCCTTGCTTCCCCCCAAAAGATCCTCAGCCCTAACTCAAGCCTAGAGCCCCATGATCGTCCTGATCTGGTGAGCTAAAGCGCTAATGCCTCGCAGAGCTCAGGATCATTCCCGAGCAAGAGCCTCGCGTCTTCCTACCTAGCGGCTCTGCGGGCTGCCCGCGGTTACCGCTGCGGGAGAGCCTGGCGCGCAGCAGCTGGCCCTTTGTGCCCGAGCCTGGAAACCCGGCCGGCTTGTGACGCAACGAGGCCCCGCCCCCGGCGTGACGCCAGCGTCAGGCCAGTCCCGGCATCCTCCGCGGCCGACCGCGGCGGAGCGCACAGAGGAGTCTCGCCCGAGAGCGGCCGCGGCTCGGTTCCGCTGCTGTCCAGACCCGCTCGGCCACGGTGCCGCCTCCAGCCGCCCTCCTACCCCCCGGCCGTGCACCCGAGTGCCCCCAGCCCTCCCGCGAGGGCGCCCCGGGACGGAAGGAACCACCAGCCTGTCGGCGCCCGCCGTTCTCGTGGTCGCCGTCGCCGTCGTGGTCGTGGTCGTCTCCGCCGTCGCCTGGGCCATGGCCAATTACATCCACGTCCCGTCCGGCTCCCCGGAGGTGCCCAAGCTGAACGTCACGGTTCAGGATCAGGAGGAGCAGCGCTGCCGGGAGGGGGCCCTGAGCCTCCTGCGACACCTGCGGCCGCACTGGGACCCCCAGGAGGTGACCCTGCAGGTAACGCCCACCCTTGAGCCGCGTCCCTGCCCTCCCTCGGCGGCCATAGGGACCTCCGCACCCCCCAGTTCCCGGATGGCCGCCGGGGACCTCGGGAGCATCCCCCACCGCAGTCCTTCGGGAGATGACCTGTGTTTCCTCCATCGCACCTGGGAAGGTCACTCCCCCTTCTTCACCGCTGCTTCTTAAGATTGCCCCGAGGGCAGATTGTCTCTTTCTGGAAGCCGCTGCGTAAGTGACGCACCCATTCCACTCCGGGAAGATTCCGGTGATAGCCGCCCCTCCTCCCACCCCTCAGTCGGTTCTAACTGTAAAACGAACCTTTTCTACTCCCTTGCACGGCGTGCTCGCTTGCTGCCGCGGTAACTTCCTCCTTCCATAAATACTGTGCTAATTAATCCTCTCTGATCTTTTCCTTTCCCTCCCTTCCCCGGCTTTTTACTCTCATTGACGCCTTCGTCTGCATTTTATCTTCCCAAATCCTCGGATTGGCGAAGACTGGATTCCAAAGTAATGACCGTGGCCATGCGTTCTAGATTTAAGTTGTTAGGCAGCACTACACACATTTTTTTTTTTTTTTTTGGCTTGAATTGCTATTTCTAAATTTAAGTTGTCGTAAAATTAATATCTCACGTTAAAATGAGCAGTGACTGGGGACTATGTGCTTTTCTTGAGCCACTGTATTTATAGATAGACAAAAAACTGGGAAGAAAAAATCTATTACGAATCTAGAAATTTTCGAATAACTTGGAAGGTATGATTTTTATATGTAATGCTAATTTTGAAATTTTTTTTTAGGTTTTGCAGTGTGTGGTTTTAGGAATTATGTGGGAAAACGTACCTCCTTTTCTCTTTTATCCTTGGAAACAAAAAACCATCTCAGTGATTTTAAAGGCTGGGCTATTTAAGGGTTGTAAGAACATGTTTTGAATTAGTGAAATCATCTGCCTCGTTTTTGATGACTTCATTCAATTAATTGCCGAATTTATTCAGTGTTTATCGATTGGTTCTTTGCCGAAATCTTTACTGAAGTAGCCAGCCACCTATACAAAGATGAATAAAATATGAACAGTACACCCAGGTCCCAGTACAGTCCCTAACACTTGGGTTTGTGTTAGTTTCAGTTCTTACTTCCTAGGAGAATTTTGAGCAGATTAAAAGGAACCATATGTTTTAGGAGAAAAAAATTATTAGACAAAATGTTAAAACTTTTAAGGGAGTATTTGTTGGCTCTAAATATATGCAATAATGAATCCAATATTTTTAAAATTAAAAAAAATATATTTCCTTTAAGGAAATATCTTCCAAATTGGAACTTGTACTTGTTTGTTCCTTATTGTGCTGCTGGGGATGGAACCGTGGGCCTTGCACATGCTGGCGAGGGCTTTACTGTGAGCTACATCCTCAGTCCTCATACTTGCTTGTTATTTATTAACTTATTTTAGTTTCTTTTCGAAGGTTCTAAAATTTATTAAAGTGATTTATTTTGTAGCAGTCGGTCATAAATCAAACATAGCTTTTATTACTTGAAGGCCGTGCCACTTCCTGGTAAACTCCAGCGCTAACAAATCATGTTACTTTTTAAGCAGTGACTTTAAATTCGAAGCTTTGAAGACTGGAATTTCCTTTGATGTATTTGTCTATAGAATAATAATAACTGTAGTGGGGCTCTATGTGTTAGACTGAGCTGTATGTATTTTTTTGTCATGTAATTGTCCAAACAACCATGTTAGGTGGGTCCTACCTTTTTTTTTTTGGTGGGGTGAAACTCAGTGAAATAAAGCCAGGATATAGGTAAAAAGGACAAAAGGTAGTAGTAACCTTTTGTCGTTTGATTGTTGGAAAGTAACTAATTGTGGTTGAATATTGACTTCTGTGTGGTGACTTTTAACTTTCACCTTTGAGCTCATAATCTGAACTGCTAATTTGTAAGCGATGGTAAATGCTATCACTAAATTTTTCAAAAGATTATTATTTAGAAACGTATTTCCTTCATGTGTACACAAAGCTTTTGGTCCAGAAGCTAGGACCATCAGTAAGCTGAAATGATGGCTACTGGCCTCTGAACTCGGTAGAGCTGATTTCTCATGTTCTGGGTCATGACTAACTCTGCACTTGATCTTAGCTGAAAGGCTGGGGAGTGATAGGTCATCATAAACTCTAACGATGCTGTAGGATTTCTTTAGTAAATGTCAATGTGAATGTTTTGAGATTTTATTTTTGAACTGTAAGGATAAAAATCATTTCAGAAGAAAGTGTGTATCCTATAGCAAACAGATTATAATGTAGTTTTAGGACAGATGGGTATCAGTAATATAGCTTGTTTTGAGACAGGGTCTTGATGATGTAGTTCAGACAGGCCTTGAATTCACTGTGTAGCTCAGACCGGCCTCACACACGCAGCCATCCTTCTCGCTCAACCTCCTTGGCGCTGGGATCATGGGCACGCACCACCACACATGCCTGTGTTTTTTTTAACTCCGGGCCTCGAGCATGCTCGGCAAGTGCTGAACCACTGAGTTATAAGCTTGCCCAATTCAATTTTTTCCCAAAACTTTCTTTAATTTTTATATGCTTAGAATATGCTTTCAATATACTTTAGCTTTCTCTAGTAGTACTTATCTTATATGGAAATTACTCCTGCAAAATGTCCAAATTCAGAAACATGCAAAAAGGCTTTAATGCAGTAAAAATGATAAAAGGGCCTAGTCTTTGCTCAAAACTTCTGAGCGCCTGGAATAATACAGCTAATTGGAATAGATTTCCTGCCCTTATTGGGGGTTGTGAGTTTTTTGGAGTGCAGTGAGAATAGGCAGAGTAGATCTAACACCACACAGTAGTACCGTCCACAATGCTTCATAATCAGTACTATGCTGCTGTTCATAAGGTACTTCAATGTGTGTTCTCCCAACTATCCTGTGACGTAGTAGACAAATACTATTAACATGTATTTTATAGTTATTGAAACTGAACTTGTGGTTTGTAAATGGTTGATCTGGGGTAAGAACCTGTCTGGTAAACTGCTGTTCAGTGACCCAGATGAGCTCATGTTCATACATTTTGATGAAGGCAGGGAAGCCATGTTTGTATAAAATCAATTAAAGAAGAGAAGCTTTGGCTGATAAAAAAGATTTTAAATTCCCTTGAACATAAATTTGCATTCCTTTTTCCATACGTGCCACTATTTTAGAAAAGGGATTACTGCAGCTTTACTTTAAGACAGAAACTCTTTTACTTAACAGTTTTCTCCCTCACTTACTTGAATTTGGATTTTTGACTTATCTGTATTTTTTTGGATAGTCATTGTGTAAAGAAGAATCAAGTCAGATCTCAAGTTCAATAGAATCACCTGCAGAGATTCTTAAAATTGTTTTTCCTTCTAAAAATGAATTAGTATTTTGAATTCCAGTATATTGTCTTAGATTTTTTTTCTGTCTGCAATGTTGAACCTTTTTTTTAATTAAATTGTCATTATTTATACTTTTTCCGTAACTTTGGACCTATGTATGACCTATATATAGCCCATAATGGCAAAGTTTTGAGAGGATCCTGAGGTCATAGTTACTGTTACATTATTTAACTAACACAGCTGCTCTCCCTGTAGGGGCTCAGTGAGATTTCTTGCACTGTGTTGTCTTCCTCTTTCTTTTCCTCCCCTTTCTTTCTTTCTCTTTGTGCAGTACTGAGGATTGAACCCAAGGTCTTCTTACTGAGCTACATCCCAAGCTCTTTTTGAATCTTGAGACAGGGTCTCACCAAGTCACTAAGTCATCTAGGATGGGCCCAGACTTGAAATGCTCCTGCCTCAGCCTCCCAGAGCTCTGGGTCTATAGGCATGTGCCCCTGTGCCAGGCTTCCATGTAATTTTTTTTTTTTTTTAAGAACAACATATTAATAATAAGGAGCATGGTGTTTAAACAGTATAGGTTTTGAGTCCAGACTCTGTATTTTACTAGTTTCTTTGTCTTGGTTAAGTTACTTAACCTTCCGGGGCTGGGAATTTAGGTCAGTGGTAGATTGCTTGCCTAGGAAGCACAAGGCCCTGAGTTCGATTCCCCAGCAACTCCCGCAAAAAAAAAAGTTACTTAACCTTCCTAGCCCTCAGTATCCCTAGCTGTAAAATGAATCCAGCCTAAGGGTTGTTGTGAGGGTGAAATAAATGCTGTTTCAACAATTATTGCCCCTGAGCACCTGTAGAGTGGATGCCTGAATCAAAAAAAAAATCTCATTTTTGAAATTCCCAGGGTTTTATGGAGACAAGAAAATACAATATAGTGTTTTGGGGATGGATAGTCCCATTTTTTCATACGCAGAAGCTGCATGAGAACATCTAAAAAGTGTACTGTTCTTTCTGCTGTACTATGAGTTTTTGCATTAAAATTTTTTTTTTTTGCAGTGCTGGGGCTTGAACTCAAGGCACCTGCCTTGCGCATGCTATGCAGATGCTGAACCACCGAACAGCCTCTTAATTTTATTTGTTGAGCATACAGTACATACTCTAGTTTGACAGCTAATCTTTGTGTTAGGTTGTAAAGCTACAGAGCACTGTTCCTATACCCTTCCTTGTTTTCTAACCATTTTAGAGGTACAGTAGTTATCTAAATATTCCTTTAAAATTCGTAATTGCTTTTAATTTAATATTGACATTTAATTTTGATATTCATATTGTTCTTTAAGAGATGAATAAAAACTGATGGATACAGATGCTCTATTCAGTTGTGTCTTCTTTAGTGTTCTAAACTTACTTAATCATTTACTTTCTTTGCAGAGCAAGGGGTCTGACATTCCACTCTAGGCTAGTGCTCTACCACTGTGCTACACCCTCAGCCTGGTGTTCTAATTTTATAATCAATTTTCTTTTCTATTTTTAAAAGGATGAATTTAACTCCTACTATGAACAGTACAGCTTTCTGTAAAATATTAGGTAAATTAATATGTTAAACTTACCAGAATGATACGATGTTTTATAGGACTCTTGAGTCTTGTGTGTGTATATGTATGTGTGTGCATGTGTATTTATAAAATGGGGTCATAATTTATATGCAGCATAACTTTAAATAACAGTAGTTAAATGTCCAGCTATTTATTCCCTGTTCCTTTTCTCTCTCTCTTTTTTTTTTTTTTTTTTTGGTGTGCTAGGATAATAAAGTATTAGGGCGAGAGGTGTGACTTAAAGACTGTATTGACCATGGCTAAGAGAAATGTATGTTTGATAGGCTCCTATCTCAGATGGGTCATTTTCTGTAGGTTCCATATATTAAATTTGTTTCTTTCTACCCATGTATTTTGCCAAAATACAGCTATA
>PVJO010000944.1:0-161699 GCA_004026905.1 Hystrix cristata | reverse complement strand
ATACAATCAGGAGCCTAAAGTGTTAGTTCATATTCAGGTACTTGTATCTGTGTGATTTTCAGATACTAACATCTGTGTGACTTGAACCAAACAACCTACTTCTTTTCTTTGGGACTGTAGCATGTTATGGTGGAAAGATGGTTTTTAAATCTTGATTCCAGCCATTTGCAACCTTGGGCAAGTTTTAAGATCTCTATAAAATGGGATTAGTATGTATGTTTGAAAACTGCCATGAGAATTAAAACATCTAAAATTATGCATAGCTTGTTTTGGTGTTACTTCCTTCATTTCACACCTCCCCCCTTTTACAAATGGAAAAATTGAACTGAATTGTACGCTCCTACAGTTCAGTAATTCTGACACATTTTTTTGTAGTAGACATAGTGCTAATTTTCAGGAATCCACTTTGTACCATTAATTGTAGCACAAAGTAGGCATGGGAGGGTTGGTGTAGAAAGCCTCAGGAGGCAGGTTAGCTGATCTGAGGTTGTGTGCATGCGTGCTGTGGATCAAACCCAGAGGCATGAACATGGTAAGGAAGCTCACTACCACTTAGCTGTGCCCAGCCCTGAGCCACTCATTGAAGGAAGGATGCAGTTAGTTGAACAGGAGGTCTTTTTTTGGGCAAGGAAAACTGTTTCACAAAGCAATTAGAGTTGTTTGGGTGGGAAAGCAACTATGAGTTGTTCAGGCAGGAAAAGAAGTAGGATTGAATTCTAGAAAGAATTGGTGTGGTTAGATATTAAGATTAAGTGCCTCGTTAAGGAATTGGTATTTTATTAAAGACATAATGTGAAGCCACTGAATGTTTTTACGCTAGTGAATTATATTGTGTTTTTTTAAGAGAAGTGACAGGTTATAATATAGAGAATCCTTGAAGGAGAGAACGCTTTCGGTGGCGGGGGGGAACGTGCTGAGGCTCAAACTCAGGGCCTTGGACTTCTAGACAAGCAGGCAAGCACTCTATTACTTGGCCTAAACCCCCAGCCCCAAGTTTGGTGCACTCCTCCTGCATCTCCTGTGCACCACCAGGCCCAGCTAGTCTCCTGTGTTTGGAGGCACGTTTCCCGTGCTGCAGTGGAAGGCTGCAGTACCATTTCTGAAGGTGTAGACGGCGTGATCTCTAAAGCCTTTGTCTCTGGCAGGTTCTGCTGGTTTTTGGGCCTGAGTCACCTCGTTTTGTTGCTCAGGATTGTGGAAGGACTGTGCCCCAGCCTTGCGCTAAAGCTGAAACCTGGTCTGATGGGAGCAAAAAAGCCACGGGGGAGTTGTGGAGGATTACTAGGGCTTCAGGATAAGTGTTCTGAATTGAGTAAGTGATTACTTAGGCTGTGGGTTTTGAAGTTCTTGGTTTAACATACTAATAGGATACCAGATCAATATAGTGGGCCAAGACCACTACAGTTTAAAAGGATGAGTTAGAGTGTGAACAGGGTACATCAGAAAGCCTTGCAAGTATTAAAGTATGTATTTTGTGAATCTTTAGTTTTATATAAAAGTACCGTATCTACAGTGTATTACAACAGCTAGTAAGTACATTTCTGTGTATTGCATTGAAAGTTTAGCTCAGCTGGTTGTGTTATGGTGGGCGCAGTTGTAAGCTCAGCTACTCAGCAGGGTTAGGAGCCGGGAGGATCTCAACTTTGAGGTCACTTTGGGCAACTTAGGGAGACCCTGTCTCACAACAAAAAAATTAAAAGCTCTGGGGATGTAGCCCAGTTGTAGAGCATCCCTGGGTTCAATCCCAAGTATCACAGAAACGCAGAATTTAGCTGGATGTTATAGCTGGGCGCTGGGCAAGTGTCTGTTCTCCCAGCTACTCAGGAGGCTGAGACAGGAGGGTTGCTTGAGCTCACATAGCAAGAATCTTCTTAGAAAGAAAAAGTTCGAGAAAGATTTAAGCTAGGGAGAGAGTATTATGTTAATTCGGATAAGAGGTACTGGGTCCTAAATTAGGGGAGTGGCCTTGTAGGTGGAGATAAGGGACACAGTTTGACATTTCAGAAAATAAATGTATAGGTATTGTTAATTACAGATGAGATAAGGAAGATTAAGGTTTTTGTTATTTTTTTTGGTTGTTTGCTTTTGGTGTTGACAAAGGAAGTAATAGAAGACTTTTCTTGATTTTACCTTATAAGGTATTTATTCTTCGATGTACCAGATTGGCTATAAATAAAATTTTACCATTTTTTAAAAAGTTGTGAGGTATGACAACTGTAGAGAGGAATTTATGAAACATAAATTACACCTGTGTAACCCTAACCGTGGGAAAGAAGAATTTCCAGCAACCCAGAGTATCTCCATGTCCTGTTCTGGCCTGAACCTCTCCCTCCCTCTAGTGGTAACCACAGTAACCTCTAGTGGTTTTTCCCTCCCTCTCTCCTTCCTTCCCTCCCTCCTTCCTTCCTTTTTAAGACGTGGTCTCCCTATGTAGTCCAGGCTTGTGATCCTCCCACCTTTGCTGGCATTATCGGTGAATGCCACTGTGCCAGCTTGCTCTTTTTTTCCCCTCAATTAGTATAATAGACCACTTTGGATTTTTCTTTTTTTCACAAGTTCTGTAAGAAAAGTAATATGCTAAATGCATCAAAGTTCTTTCACAAGAAACACATGAACACAAAAGTTTTACTAGAAAGATACATCACAGTGTTAAAACTGTGAATAGGAAAAGACTGGGGATATTGCTCAGTGAAAAGGCCCTGGTTCAATACCCATTACTAAAAAACAAACAAAAACCCTTAGATATTTCAGTGTTCATGGCTCTGCAGTGATCTTCTCTGGAAATTATAATTTGTAGGAAGAAGAAACTGTTCTACTTTTTTTTTTTTTGCTTAAGAGTATTGTTCTTTGGGCACAAAGATTCTGTTAAGAATACATGTAATAGACAAGGAAATTTTATTTTTGAATTTCATTGTGTGTGTGTGTGTATGTATATGTTTTATGTATATAGTATATGTGTGTGTGCATATATACAGTTGTCCTTTGATACATGTGGTGGATTGGTTCCAGATAACTCAAATCCTCTGATACTGAAGTCTCTTATATAAAATGCTATAGAATTTGAATGTAACCTATGTGTATCTTCCTACACACTTTTAAATTATCTTTAGATTACTTGTAATATTTACTACAATGTAAACGATCGCTGTACTGTACTGTGTATGGAATACTAACAAAGAGTGTGTGTTTGGTGCAAATGGGTCCCCTCTGCCCCCTTTTGACCCTGGAGAGAGAGTGCAGAGCTGTCACGCTGAGCCCTTTTTTTTTTTAAATTTTGAGACTGAGTCTCACCGAGTTGCTCAGGGTGGGCTTAAATTTGTAATCCTCCTGCCCCAGCCTCCTAGAGTGCTGGGAGTGTAGGTGTGTACCCCGGTATTTTTGATCTACACAGTTGGTTGAATCCAGGCATGCAGAACTCACAGATGTGAAAGGTTGACACACACATTCACACTCTTCACACATGTTCACTCTTCATTTTATACACTGTAGATGTGTATATATGTATATCTGTGTATACACGTTCGTGCATTTTCCATCTTTAAAATAGTGAGGTAGAAATCTTTTCTATTTTAAGAGCCTTATAGCTGTAGGTAACTTAGTACTATGAGTGAGAAGTAATGATGAGATTGATGTAGAGGTTTACTTTGATACTTGAGAAAAGCCAGTTTATTGGTATGTGATATATATTAAAATGTTCTAGAATCGTAAATGTAGAACCTAATGAAATTTCCTAGATTGACTGCTTACCAAGTATGCAAATCACAAAAGAGTTCCTAACTAGTCCTCAGACTCCTCTTGTGCTCCCTTAGAGTCAGCACAGCATTTATCTGTCTGCCTAACAAAGGTTACTTCTGTTCTGATTTCTTATATCATAATTATTTTTGCTTTTTTTTTGAATTTTTTAAGTGAATCACAGAATATGCAGTCCCCCCATTGATTTAGCATGTTACTCAAATTTTGAGGGATTTATTCATGTGTATATAGATGTAATATTAGGTATTGAATCAGGGCCTTCTCACAAAGTTACATCCCCAGCCCTTTTTATTTTTTTAATTTTGATTAACTTTTTTCTTTTTGGGTGCTGGGGCTCGAACTCAGGGCCTTGGCTTGCTAAGCAAGGGCTCTACCACTGAGCTAAATCCCCAGCCCCTTTATTTTATTTTTGACACAGAGTCTTGCTTAGTTGCCCAGGCTGGAGTCAAACTTGTGATTCTCTTGCTTTGGACTCCCAGAGTGCTGGGATTACAGACTGGCACCACCCAACCTGGTTATCATTGTAGCTCTCTGCCATAACTGATTGGTATCCCATTGTGAGAATATACCTCAGTTTGTTTATCTTCTGTTGATAAACACTTGGGTAATAATAGTCACTCTTTGAACCTAAATATTTGTTTTCAATAGGTGAATGCCTAGAAGTAGACTTATGAGTCATCTGATACATATATTTTCAGGTTTACTGAATACCTTTAAATTTTCCAAAGTTATTATCCCAGTTTTTGCTCCTAATAGCAGTATATGAGAGTTTTAGTTGTACTATATCTTCACTAACCATTAGTGTATTGTCTGTCTGCATTTTTATCGCTCTGGTGGTCTGTTACTCAAGGTTTAAATTACATTCTTCTAAAAACTAGTGTATTTTTTCTGTGTGTGTGTGTGTGTGTTATTTGCACGCCTTCTTTTGAGGTGCCTGTTCAAGTCTTTTGCTGTTTTTTCTATTGAATTGCCTAATTTGTAGTGATTTTTTTATATGTTCTTTATTCTAAGTTTGAATCCTTTTGTAGAAATACAAACTGCAAATATTTTCTTCCTTTTGGCTTTCATTTTCACTTTTTTTTTCTTGTTTTAATTGTACTGGGTATTGAACTTGGCCTTTACACTGAGCTACATCCTCAACCCTTTCTTGTGTTTTATTTGAGACAGAGTTTGGCTAAGTCACTAAGTTGCTTAAGCTGGGCTCCATCTTGCATCCTCTTGCCTCATTCTCCCAGTATTGAGATTGCAGGTATTTACCAGTAAGCCCAGATTCATTTTCACGATTAATTGATTGTTTTTTTTTTTTTTTTGGCACAGGGTCTCCCTTTGTAGGTCAGGCTGGCCATGAACTCATTGTGTAGCCAGACTGTCCTTGAACTTGTAGTGATTCTCTGGGCGCTGGGATTACAGGTTTGCCCCTTATTCCTGGCTTCATTTTCACTCTTATCAGTGTCTTTTGATGGGTAAGACCAGTTTCTTCTTTTTCTTCATGGATAGTGTATTTTTTCATTTAAAAGATTTCTTCCTATACCAGATTTATGAAGTTATTTCTATGTTTTCTCCTAGAACCTTAACTATTGCATATTTTTACATTTGATCTACAAACCACTTGGAATTGATTGTTATGTTTCGTGTGAGATGAAAGGTGAAAGGGATCATAATTCTTTTTTTCCAGAAGGCTGTTGGCTGATGCAGTATTAGTGGGAAAAAGATCATCTTTTCCCCATTGCAGTATCACCTTTCTCATAAATCAGGTGGCACTATGTGTGAGTTGGAAGATTGCATTCATTGCTTTGGACGTTTTTTTGGAACCAGGAATCAAACTCAGGGCCTTGTGCTTGCTAGGTAAGCACTCTTAACCACTGAGCTAAATCCCCAGGCCCTATCGCTTTGGACTTTTTCACTGGTTTATAAGTTGTAGACTCAGCTTTTTAATTCCCACAAAAGAAACTGTGTATGATTTTGGTTGATATCTTGTAGAACCTATTAATGAATTTGAAGAGAAATTAATTTCTTTGAAAATATTGTTTTATAATCTGTGTATGTATTATGTCCCCATTTATTTAGATTTTTAATTTCTCTCAAACTTTTTTAGTGACCTTACATGTTTGATTTATCCCTAGATATTTGATGCGTTGTATTTATTGGAAAGGATATCATTTACAAAATTGTTACTTATTAGTATACAGAAATACAATACAGAAAAAGAATTCATTGTTGTGTGCTGATTTTTTTCACATTTATTCTAATGGTGTGTGTTGCGGACACCGTACCCCTAACCCCACACACTCGTTCTGGGGATTGAACCTCGGGCTTCCTACATCACAGGTAAATGCTCTACCACTGCTCCGTCCCCTTACTCTGATGGTTTTTGTGTAAATTCTGTTTTGTAATTTTTCTGCTCTTTTTTTTTTTTTGCGTATGAGGACAGGTTTTTTTTGCATATAAGGACCCTCCCTTTAACCTTATGCACACTGTTAAGTCAGAGGGGGCAGTGAGCAAGCAGCCTTGTCTTGTTCTCAGTCTCAGGGACAGCGTTCAATAATTTATTGTTAGATATAATGTTTGCTGTAGGCTCTCTTTGTATACTTTGGAGGATCAAGGAATTTTCTCTTCATTCTTAGTGTGGTTAGTATTTTCATTAAGAATGGATGGTAAATTTTATCAGATAGCTTTTTCTGTATCTAATTATGATTGCTTGATTTTTCTACATTTTTTTCTATTGAAGTGAATTACGTTGATTTTAAAAATAGGAATGGGGTTGTGGATTTAACTCAGTGGTTAGAGTGCTTGCCCTGCAAGCACAAGGGCCTGAGTTTGAACCCCATCACGAAAAACAAAAAACATCGAATGTTAATTTTTGGATTCTTGGAGTAAACTCCATTTGGTTGTAATATAGTCTCCTTTTGATACATCACCGTGTCAGTTGCTAATCTTTTAATCAAAATTGTTATAACTATATTCATAAGAGATTGGTCTGTAATTTTTCATTTTTGTTATGTCCTTGACATGTTTTGGTATCAAGTTGGAGGGTGTTTCTTTTTCTATTTTTAAGAGAGTTATTTAAAGCAATACGTGTGTAGGATCTATAGTGAGATCTACTTTACTGCGAATTTTTTTTGCCTTGATAAATGTTGCTAAGAAGTTATCAACTTCATTGCTTTTTAAAAAAGAATGGTTCTTGAGTATTTGGTGGATAATTTTAGCCTTTATTATTTTCTTCCTTTTCTCTCTCTCTTTTTTTAATGATACTGGGGCTCAAACTCAGGGCCACGCCCATGCTAGGCATGCGCTCTGCCCCAGAGCTGCACCTCCAGGCTCACCCACAAGTTTGGATGTGTGCTGGGGAAGGCAGTCGCTCGTGCAGCCTTTCCGCTCACTGTTGCCGCAGAATGGCCCGCGGGCCTGGGCTGCCTCTCACCAAGAGATGGAGTGCAGCCTCCGCGGGACTTGTTACCTCATGTGGGGATATCTTTCTGTTTCAGACTTGTGTGTGCTTCTTTGTTCTGCCTCAACATGTATGTCACGTGTCACCTAGCCAGCCTCACTATTAAATTTGTCCTTGGTGAGGAGGTCCTTTTACTGAAGCTCAAGAAGAGTGCGTACGGGCCAGTTATCTGTATCATTTCTTGGAGAAACCCAGTAGCTGTGGGAGCTGACGACCACTATGAGACTGATTTGTCTCTTTTGTGAGTAATGCATTGTTTCATGTAGCATTTAACTGCTTATTGTGTTTTCCTTGGTGACTCTGATACCAAAATACAGTGGGCTGTCATATTCAGACTTCTGCCCCAACAATAGGCAACAGATGTCCCTTGGTTGACATACGTTTTTATTATCATTCAAGTCAAAATGTTTTCTCGTTGTGATTTTTTTCTTCATCTCACATTTATTTAGATGTGCATTTGATTGATTTCCAATGATTTTGTCATTTTGAAAACGTCTTGAAAATTGTGCTTAAAAACAGAATTTATCAGCTTAAGCATTTTTATTTTGGGGGTATGTGTGTGCATGCATATGTTTTCTAGCTCATATCCATGGTAGTTTGAAAAATATTCTTGTTTTTAATCTTTTGATATTTTGAGCCTTGTTTTATACTAAAGCGTATAGTCAGTGTTGGTAGCCTTGAAAAGGTTGTGTGATCTGTTTGATCTGTTTTTATGTATTTCTAATTTTTCTCCATCGTGCTCCCTTCCTTTGATATTTTTCCAAGTCTCTGAGGAACTCAGTATAATACAGTAAATATCACTGAGCTATTATAGTGCATTATAGTAGTTGTTATGTGTAGGTTACTAGAGGGTACTAGCAAATGGCTAGAAGAATTTATATCTTATATGAGTTTAGGAACTACCTCCTAGAAGAGGTAACTTCTGTGCTGGAAATTTCAAGGAAGTTAATCAAAGCAAATGAAGGGAAGGTTTATCAGTGCGATTGCTAGATAGATTGAGAGGTGTCAAGGAATTTGCCCTAAGGAGTTGCGATTTTATCCTTGAAGCAGTGTGGAGCCATTTGAATATTTTCAGTCACCATGTTCCTGTTTGTATTTTAGGTGGACTGTCAGGTGGTGACAGAGAGTGAAAGTTTCTCCCCCTAGGAGAGAAATGGTTAAACTGGCAATGCGGCTGTTACAATAGTACAAAGAAGAGATTAAGTAGAATCTGGATTAGGGCGGCAGCGGTGGGGTTAGAGAAAGCAGAGAGGTCTTCAGTTTCCTACCGAGTAAACTTTTCAAGTATGAAGATGAAAAAGAGCATTCCAAGTGACGTTTTCAAGTCGGATGAATGAGTGAATTGGTATTAATGTTCTCTGTCTTTCGAGGTTTTGTTACAGTGTGCCTTCACCTACTTGTCTTTCATGTTTCTTGGCTCGGGAACGGTTGAGCTGCTTTCTTGGATCTTTGAAGTTACTGTTTTACAAAATTTCAGAAAACTTTTAATCATTATATTCTCTTTTTCTCTCCTTTGGGGACATATATGAGCACATACATACACATTCATATATACATCCTCTTAAAAGTTGCGTCTTAGCTCATTGATCCTGTCTTTATTTTTCCTTCCCAGTGTTGGGGCTGAAAGCCAGGGCCTTGCATGTGCTAGGCAGACGCTTTACTACTAAGCTAAACCTCCAGCCCTCAACCTTTTCTTTATTTTTTGTTCTAATAAGTTCATGTACCAAAGTCCACATGTAGAGTAGGTGAGAGCTGACATGGTGGTAGCATGTGAGTGCACTTGCATTGAGTGTGCTGGGGAGATAGCAGACTTTGCTCATTTGGATTCCTGTTGGCATTCTTTCCGGGCTTTACAGCCTAGTTTGCAAGTCACTAACGTAGGGAGTACAAATGGGTTCTAAAAAAGAGAGCAGATAAGAAAATGGAACAGTAAAGAGGAAACGGACCATCCAAGAAAGGAGATTTACAGTTCATATTGGGGTTTGGAAAGATATATACATAGTAGTGTAGTTGAAGATTGGTAAAGTTAAAAAAAAATCTAATATTGGGTAAGTGAGGATCTCTTAAGCGTGTGTGTGTGTGTGTGTGTGTGTGTGTGTGTGTTTGTATGTGTGTTTATGTAGGTGATGTGGGTATAGGAGAAATGATTCCCAACCTGCTATGTGTCAAATATACTTAGTTTGTTTCTCCCAAAATTGAAGAATGAAGTCCAGTGGAAAATGAAGTTAAAAGTAGGAAAAGTTTATTGAAAGATAGCTCCAGATAGATGGGGGGCCGTACTGAAAGTGCCACTGAAGCCCTTCGTCGCAGCTAATTTATACAGCGAAGTTGCCGCTTGGGTACTGCCATCACCCTGTAGGATCACAAGTATAGCTGCTAGATAATATTGTAATAGGGAAACAAGTCACGTAGCATGGAAAGCACAAAGAACAAACACTAGATGCTCTGGTCACCCACTTGGGTGACTGATGCTTAGCTGGACATCCTGGACCAGGTGGTGCCAATTACAATGAAATCTCAGTTTGTCATTTATCCCTTAGGGAGGTGTGCAGGCCTGGCTCTTGCATCTTTATCTTGATGCCTGGCCGCCTTCACATGTGCCTCCAGCCACAATTCCAATATCTTCATTTTTCCGCTGACTTCCTTGAGGGCCCTGTATATTAATGTCTATCTAATTTAGCTGCCTATAATAATATAAGAAACTTCCATCTTAATAAGAATCCCTTAGATAAGGTGGGTGTAGTGGCTCACACCTGTAATATGCGGAGGATGAGGCAATCTGGCCTACATAATAAGTTCAGGGCCACCTTAAATTACATAACGATACCCTGTCCCCTCCCCGCAAAAAAAACCCAAAATTAAGGAATTAAGGCGCTTGAGAGTCAAAAAGTAATTTGAGATAGTTCTAGTGTTTGTTATCAGACTTTTAGTGCTAAATTTTAAATTATGTGCCACATGTATTGTTTAATGAAAATCACAAAAAATAGCAGATGATGGGTTTGGAAGTACAAACATTGAATGTAAGAGTTTCTTTCAAGAAATGTGACTGAGAAAGGAAAGAGAGAGAAATGGCTTCTAAAAGTGGGATGCTAGGCAAGCTCTACTCGTGAGCTACAGGCCCACCCCACCCCCACCTCCACATTTAGATTTTGAGACAAGGTTTTGCTAAATTGCCCAGACTGACCATGAACTTGGCTCTTCCTACCTCAGCCTCCCCAGTAGCTAGAATATAGGCATGGGCCACTGTGCCTGGCCTCGCCTCTTTTTAACCTGTCTTCATGTTTTATCATTTATTTGTTTTGGACTCTGGTAACAAATGAATCTTACATCCTTATGCTGTGTTGTGTGTAATGCCCTAGTAGAGGCGTTTGAGAGTTGCATATCAATGCCTTTATTAGTTACATCATGTATACATTTTCCTTTTTCTTTTTTTTTTTTTTAATGTGTGTGGTTCTGGGGATTGAACTCAGGGCCTTTACAGTGCTACATCCCCAACCCTTTTTTAACTTTTAATTTGAAACAGGGTCTTGTGAAGTCACTGAGTTGCCCAGGAGGGATTTAAACTTGAACTCTTCCTGTCTCAGCCTCCTAGATGGGATTAATAGGTGTGTGGTACCACATATGTATCTTCAAACCTTTTTGCCCTTTTTTTCCTGTTCTTGCCTGCTTTTTTTGGAAAAAATGTCATTAAGTGTCACTTTCACTTTTTCCTTTTTTTTCCCCACTTTCATTTGAGAGCTTCCAAAAGCTCTGAGTTATTACTGGGTAAATAGAAAAGTTCTAATGTCAAATTAGCGTAGAGGGAAATGAAAGCTACAATTTTTAAGCAGATTTTGAAAACTGGTATTGCTAATCACTTGATTGTTTTTTAAATCCACTTTTTGTGCTCAAATTAAAAAAAAAATTGAGTGTACTTGACTTAAAGCTCTTGAAAAATCCCTGAACTCGCATTTAGAAAATACCTTAGAAATCTCTAAGTTTAAATTGTTGTAATTTAAGTACTTAAAACAATGTTTAATGCATGTTTAATATTTAAAACTAATAACCGTGAGTTTTTTTGTGAGTTGGTGATTTTCCATAAGGTACCATAATGTGTTTATTTAAATCTGTGAATATTATTGAAAGCTTTTATATGTAATTGTAATGTATGATGTTAGGAAGATGACTGTCACATCCTCAGGGATATTTCTGTCTATTGGATGAAGGAGAGAGAGAGGGAGAGAGAGAGGGAGGGAGAGAGAGAGAGAGAGAGTGTGTGTGTGTATGTGTGTGTGTATTAACACATACACAGTAATTGTATTACAAGGCAGACTGATGATGGAACATGTATAGAAATGGGAAGAAAAAGCATATCATGTACAGGTACAAATTCCCTATGATGAATGTTATTATGTATAGCTAAAATATACGACTAAAATAAAATATTAGAGACAAAGTAATTGATACTTTTGAGTCCAGGGATGATGTTACAGGAATTAAAGTCAGTGTGTTAAAATTAGTATTCCTGGCTTAAATCTAGAATTAAAATTACAGTTCTGTTAGACAAAATTGTATTCAAAGATTCCTTTTTTTATGGTGCTGGGGCTCAAACCCAGGACCTTGTGCATGCTAAACAAGACTGCTTTTGAGCTACATCTCTAGCTTTCCAAAGGTTCTTTTATTTTAAGAAGTTGGTTTTTTTCTTTCTTCTTTTTCTTTTTTTTCCTGGGCACTGGGAATTGAACACAGGCTCTCACATATGCTAAGCGTATGCTCTTCTGCTGAGCTACACCTCAACCACAGATACTTGCCTTGAGTTCGTATTTTGCTCATTCTCTTCGTGCTGTCTCTTATTCTGTTCTTTAACGATATGTAATTGCTTCTCCCCTGCTTTTCTTCTTTCTCTGGCAGCTCTTCACAGATGGAATCACAAATAAACTTATTGGCTGTTATGTGGGTGATACCATGGAAGACGTAGTCCTGGTGAGAATTTATGGTAATAAGACTGAGCTGTTAGTCGATCGAGACGAGGAGGTGAAGAGCTTCAGAGTGTTGCAGGCTCACGGCTGTGCGCCGCAGCTGTACTGCACCTTCAACAACGGGCTGTGCTACGAGTTCATACAGGGAGAAGCGCTGGACCCAAAGCACGTCTGCAACCCTGCCATCTTCAGGTACTTTTCTTCATATTTTGGTTTGAAAAAGTGTATTAGTTGCACAAAGGAAGTATTTTTAAAAATTATCCTTTTTCAGCAACTGTTCGGTTCACTTAGAAACTTTTTTTAGTTAGAGCTTTTATTTGCTAAAGAAAAAGAAATGACTTTTAGAAAATACTTTCTGTTTTCATAGCTGATTCTTTGCAGAAGAAAAAGCTGCAAGAGATTTTAAATTAACTGCTATATAAAGTCAAGGCTTCTCTTAATGTTTTTTGGAGGGGGAAGGGGATGGCACTGGGGACTGAACCCCAGTCCTGTGCACTGAATTATATGTCCTGCCCTTCTAAAATTTTTGGTTCTGGGACAGGGTTGCATGGAGTTGTGAGTTGCCCAGGCTGGGCTTCAACTTGTGATCTTCCTGCCTCAGCTTCCTGGAGGGCTGGGATAAAGGCACATGCCACCACCCCTGACTTCCTTTTAGTTTTTTAAAGCAGTGTTGCACTTTTCATCAAAGTGTTGCACTTTTTCTAGCCAGTTGCTTATTACTTAATTGCTTGTATTTTCAGAGTTCTTAAAAGATGTCTTAATTCTCTTGTTTTTGTTATTTAAGTTGTTCATTTTAGAATTCCATATTTTTTTCTACAAAGAGTAATATCTTATATATCCTTATCAATCTTCGGAAATTATCAACTTGAAAAATTTGCTTTCTCTTCTTGAAAACTTTAGAAAATGGATTTGATTTGAAAATAGCAAGTTTGTTGTTTTTTTGTTCTGAAAGCCTCTTTGTGGCCCTTAAAAGTTCCTGAGTACCCAGAGAGCTTGTGTTTTAATATTTATTTTTGTCAGTATTTACCATATGAGAAGTAAAAACAGAATGTTGAGAACATGAGACTATCAAGTGGACATCCTGCTAGCCTTCTGTACAAAGGCGTCATATTTTATGTAGCCTCTCAAACTATACTCTACACTTAGGAGAGAATAAGAATGGTGAATAATGTATTATTAAAAATGTTTTTACCTTACCAACTTTCTGAGTCTCAAGTCTCCAGGGATCCCTGGATTATCCTTTAAGAGTTTCTCAATTCAAACACTGAGAAAAATTAAATGAGCCAGTATCATTTGCCTCAAGGTAAACTTGAATATTATATTAATACATTTTGGAATGGAAATCCATTCAAGTCCTAGGTTTTAGTTATCAGATGTGCTGTCTTCTTTTACATGAGTGTACTCGTTAGCTTGGTTGTGTTGGAGGATTCTGATTAATACAGTTATGTTTACTCTTTTGTTCCTTTTGTTTTTTCTTTCGAGATTGGGTCTTGCTGTGTTGCCCAGGCTGGCAATTGAACTCAAGAGCCTCCTGCCTCAGCCTCCCAAGTAATTGGGACTACAGATGTGTGCCACCATATCTGACTGTGTTTGATCTTTTGTGTCAGATTTTTGTGGTCTTTAGGCATTCATTCATTCATCCATTCATTTGTGTTGTACATCATTAGTCTTTGCCATAGTTGAGAAATACCTCTGTAGCAGGATTAAGAATGAAAAGATTCATAAATTGGACCAAAGGAAAAGATGGGTTAAATTCAGATGCAAAATAATATATTTGAGGTTGGGGATTTTGCTAAGTGGTAGAGCACTTGCCTAGTAAGCGCAGGGCCCTGAGTTCGATCCCTAGCACCCCCCAAAATATATATATATATACACACATATATTTATGTATTTTTTAAAATAAAGTTGCTAGAGAAGGGCCACATGAATTTCTTTGCAAATAAAAGCAGAGAGAAAATTATTTGTCCCCACTTTGATATCTGTCCTTCCACTGAAAAATAAACACCTGCTTGCCAGCAGCCCAGGATCTGCAAAATGCACACAAGCCCAGGAGTTTGAGTACTCATTCGCACTTTTACAATCAGAGATGGCGGCAAAGGCAGCAACATCAAAAGCCACTGAGGCTTTGTGTTCCCTTTGTGTATACAAGATACTGGCAGCGTTGTTCAGTAGTGGCTTGGGTGTGAAGCCGCCAGAAACCTACAGGAAGGCTGCTGAATACCACTTCCGTGTTCCATGGTGCTTCCTTCCTGCGTCCCATCTCTGAAACTTTTAAAAGAGAGTAGACAGCTCTAGTCCTTCTTTGACTATCACATAGTCTCCGGGACTCTCTGTAACTGTATGCTACAGCAGGTCTGGGCAGGATCTACGTGGCAACAGTAGGATCCAGCAGTCACAAAAAGACTAAGCTTTGTCCGAAGAGGAGGAGATGGGAACCAAGTGAGAGGGAGACATAGAACTCAGCCTGACCAGTGTCGAAGTCACGGAGGAGCTCTGTCAATACTTTGCAAAGACTAAGAGGGACAAAGAAAAATGATAGCAGCTTGGGCATGAGGCGCCTAGACAGTTACGTGAATGCCAACCACCACTGTACTACAGCGTGCTCCATTCAGTGTAGCCTCTGTGAGCAGCACTAGGCCAAGATAAAATGGTGGTCTAGGAACCGTGCTGCCCAGGTCCAGGCTGTGGAGGCTGTAGTGCCACTTCTTTGGTAAGCGTCACGACAGAAAGTAGACCAAGCTGGTCATTCTGAAGGTCTGACCCCCAACACAAGGATCCCTGGGAAGCCTTTCTGAGCAGGATCCCCAGCCTCAGCTTCTTCCCTGTGGATACATCTCTTCATCTGTCCTGTACATGTTCTCAGAAGGGTGCTTTGTACTAAGAAATACCCCTCACTGTGGGGTGAAAGAGTATGTTGGAAATTGGCAGGCCTTATGCTATTACCAATGTGAGAAACTTTCTCAGGATGTAAGAAGATAACTTTGTATACATTACTTTTTTTTTTTTTTTTTTTTTGGTTCTACTAGAGATTGAACCTACAGCCTTGCACATGCTAGGCAAGCATTTTGGCATGGAGCCTTTATTAGGAGATAGGGTCTCTCACCAGGCTTGCCTTGAACTTGTGATCTTCCTGCCTTAGCTTCTGCGTAGCTGGGATTATAGGCGTGTGCCAAGCTGCATTGGATATTGATATTGTAAGTAATAGTGTTTTTGCCTGAGATATTGGGCAAAAAAAAGTCAGCGTCCAAAAAATTTAGGAACAAAGTTGCTTAAGGCTAATGATCTAGTTATGCCTAGTAATCATAAGTACCTTAGTAAACACCACTCTTATATGTATGTATATGTGACACACGTATATACATATATATGAAATGTGTATACACATGGATGCATTCTTGAATTTTATATACCTTTTATATACCTCTTTTTTGTTTAATTGCATTAGCTAGGACTTGTAGTACAGTGTAGAGAGGGATTTGTGAAAGGGGAGGCGTCCTTGCACGTTATTCCTTATCGTAAGAAATAGTCATGTCTCTTACCTTTAAGAAGGACGTAGATATTCTTTATCATTGTGCCACTGAGGAGGTTTTTTGTAGGTGTTCTGTTTCAAGGTGAGGAAATTCCTCTTCTTTTCCAATTTCAGTGTATGTGCTGCCAAAGCAAGCACATCCCCTTCTATTCTTAGTTTGCCGAAATTTATGATGAGTTGGTGTTTGAATTTGTGAACTGCTTTTTCTGCACCTATTACTAGGTTCACGTGATTTTTTTTCTTTATTCTGTTGATGTGGTGGTTACAATAATTGGTTTTCAGATGTTGAACCAGTCTTGCATAACCAGGATAATTTTATTTGGTCATGATGTATAGTTCTTTTTTATACATTGTTGGAATTTATTTAATGTCTTGTGTTAGTAAATAAAAATTATTTAAAATAAGTAGTTTTAAGAAATATAAACTTACAGTTTTTTCTGTTTATAAAATTTACTGATAGAAAATAAAGTGCTGTACTCAGGTTGTTTTAAGAACTTTTTTAAAATTGTAAATACATAATATATAACATTTACCATTTTAACCATTTTAAAAAATGTACAGCTTAGTAGTATTAAATATAATCACATTGTTTCTTAATTAATTTCCAGGAATCTTTTCATCTAGCAAAACTGAAACTCTTATCCACTAAGTAACACTCCCTATTCCCCTTTCCTCTAGACCCTGACAACTACCATCTACTTCTCTCTCTATGAATTTGGCTACTCTAGGTACCTCATGTAAGTGGAATCATACAGTATTTGTATTTCTGTGACTGTCTTATTTCACTTAGCATGATGTCCTCAAGGTTTATCCATGTGGTAACATGTCAGAATATCCTTTTTTTTTTTTTTTTTTTTTTGGTGCTAGGGCTCAAACCCAGGACCTTGTACATGCTAAGCATGCACTATATCATTGAGCTATACTTCCAACCCAGAATTTCCTTCCTTTTTAAGGCTAAGTAATATTCTCTTATATTTATATACTGCATTTTGTTTGTTCACTCATCCATGGATAGACACTTGGATTGTTTCAGTGTTTTTTAGCTCTTGTGAATAATACTGCTGTGAGCATGGGGTGCAAATAATCTTGAAGCCCTATTTTTCTTTTTAAGTAAATACCTCGGATCAAAATGATAATTCTATTTTTAATTTTTCAGTGAACTACCTTGCTGCTTTTCATGGTAGTTGCACCATTTCATATTTCTACTAATGTTGCACAGGGTTTTGTTTTCTCTACATTCTTGCCAATGACTTTTCTGCATTTACATTTTGTTTTGTTTTGTTTTTTTGTTTTTATAGTAGCCACCCTAATGGGTGCAGGGGTATCCCATTGTTTTGGATTTGCATTTCCCTGATGATTAGTGATGTTGAGCCTGCATTTATATGTTTATTGCCTCAGGATCTATCTTCTCAGGAAAAATGCCTATTCTATCCAATTCCAGTTAGGTTGTGTATTTTCTTTTTGTTGAGTTGTAGGGGTTAATTATTATATCTGAATATTAACCTCTTGTCACATACAGATGTTCCTAGACCTGCAGTGCGTTTAATACTTAACCTTACTGAACATCTTAGTTTAGCAACGCTGTATACTGTAGAATGTCAATTGTTTACCTTTATGATTGTGAGGCCAACTGGGAGGAGAGGTTTGTTGTTGGGGCCCAGCAGTGTGTGAGAGAGAGTATCTTCCCGCGTGTTGCTCTCCTGGGGAAGATGAAAATTCAAACCATGGTTTCTGCTGGACGTGTATCACTTTCACGCTGTCATAAAGTAAAGCACTTGTATTGTTGAGCTTCTGAAAGTCAGGAATTTTATATGCATTAAACCACTCCATGTGAAGCCAAGCAGGGGAGGGCTGGGGAAAGGGGCTACTGGGGGGTGAAAAGGGGAAAAAAAAAAAGCAGGCAGTATTTCAAATGGATGATCATTGTGTGTGTGTGTGTGTGTGTGTGTGTTTTAATAGGTAAACACTGATTGTCATATACAAATGTAAGGAAATTTTTATTATATGACATTGAAGTAAATCCAAAATAGATTTTAATTAACCTGATAGTAGTAGAAGAATCGCCTGGTTGTATGGTAAATTTCTCAGTGTACTCTTGAGTCTGTTGCCAAGATAAGTAATTCTAATTCATCAGGTACCTGTTTAAGTAAGTCCTAAGTGGTGAGAATTAGAAGAATAAAGATGTTCTTTGCCCCTTGAAGGATAACTTAGTATCAGTTGCATTGATAATGCAGTTTCTACTGTTACTCTTATTATTGCTTCTATTCTATTTTGAATTGTATAGGAAAGTGCTGCCTAGAATTTAAAATAACATCATTAATACATTTCAATACCTGTTATATAAACATATTGTTTCCTATTAGCTTTCCCTTTTATGTAATCTCGTTTTATTTTAACAATGCATTTATTGATAGGACAGATTATCTACAGTATACTCACAGAAGCTACTGAACATTAGCTCTTAATTTGATATTTAATTTTATAAATATGGTATAATGGAATGATCTCTAACGTGAAGTTTAGTTTGTTTCTACTTAGCAGTGTATCACTGGCTAGAGAATATTTTTAAAATTTTATGTAAATCTGAAGGTCTCATCTATAAATTATAAATTTCATCTGTAATGTTACTTTTTGTTTGAAGGAAGGAGTAATTAATAAGTTTTTGATAAAAATCGTTTGCTTGGAAAATTTTGCCTCATCATCCCATAGTTTATGGGCTTTTAATCTTTTTATTGCAACTCCCAAGAAATTGATACGAAATGGGAATTTAGTGCACAAGCTCTTTGTGTGTGAATCTGAATGCGAAATCTGTTAGGATTTTTAACTTAAGAATTTCAATAAAAAATCTGTGGTGTTGCACTAGGGATTGAAATCAGGGAGCACTCTGCTGTATCTCTAGCTTTTTTTAATACTTTGAGTCAGACTGGCCTCAAATGTGTGATCCTCCTGTCTCTTCTCCTGAGTAGCTTGGATCACAGATGCGTGCCACACTGCCTAGAATCAATAAATAATTATTTTTTTCAGTGTTGAGGATCAAACTCAGGGTCTTGAGCATGCTAGGTAAGCTCTCTGGTACTGAGCTATATCCCAGACACTTTTAATTTTGAAACAAGGTTGTGCTGAGTTGTCCAGGTTGGCCTCAAACTCAGGATCCTTCGGTCTTAGCCCTCACAGCAGCTGAGATTACAGGTGTACAAAACCATGCCTGGCTATACTAGCTATAGTAGATTTTTATGTAGATCTTTTTTTCCCTTGGTATTCAGAGACACATATTAGATCTGAAGGAAAACTTCAGAACTATGTAACAGGCCACTTACTTTATTTCTCTTGTAAAGATTCAGTGAACTGTAGATAATAAATTATTTGCTTAAGTTCCAGTTGCAATGGTAGAATAATTAAGTTCCAAATACAGTGGTAGAATAAAAATGAAACCCCACCTAATTTTGTGCAGCGTTGTGGGAATTTCTGTAGTGGAGTGGGTTTGCCTTTTGTACCATGTTACCAGTTCAAATCCTGCCTCAGGTGCACTTAGTCTTAGTCATCTTTCTGCCAGCAAAGTCAAGGCCCTGAAAATTAGGTGATACTTTCTCTTTTGGCAGCTGTTCTTGTTAAACAGATTTCATTATTCTGTAAGTACTCCTTGGAATTGTGTCCACACTATTTTATACATATTTGAAATATTTACCGTTCTAGTCACTCTACTGATTAAATGAGCTACTTCTAAGACAGTATTTTATGTTTTACAAGTCAGAGTCTCCTGCGGACCCTGTGAATGAATCATAAAAAAAATGGCAGTGTTACTCATTTGTTTTTGAAAATCACAGCAAATACAGTTTATTGTATTTTCTTTCTTTCTTTTTTTTTTTTTTTTTTTTTTTTTTTTTTTTTTTTTTTTTTTTTTTTTTTGGTGCTATGGATCGAACTCAGGGCCTTGTGCTTGTAAGGCAAGCACTCTCACCACTGAGTTCGATCCCCAGCCCCAGTTTATTGTATTTTAATGCCTGTCTTAATCTGTGACCTGTCTTCTGAATCACTTGTCTCATTTGTTCAGTGAATATTTCTAGGACATTATATTCTGTCGATAGAAGTTGCCACTTGAAGTTTTGTGTAACACAGATTTACCTCTCTTTAAGAAGCCTCCTGTTCCTCTCTCTTAAAAGTTTTAAAACGAGTTCTTATTAGCTTTTGGGCGTGTATGTCTGCGTATGCAGCTGTGCTCTGCTTTTGGTTTTTATTACCGCTTGGCTTTGTCGTGAAGTTACTTAGTGTGCAAGTACCCTAGGTGTGCACACCTGTCTGAGCGTAGATGAGAGACTGGCGTAAAAGTAGATCTTTTTCTTTCTCTTCTTGTAGATATGAGTATATGGTCTTCAAGAGGGTCAGCCAGTAGTTACTTAGGTTAGATAGGCATGACCTGAAAGCACATGTACATAAAAAGGTTACAGATTTTAATATTTTTACAGTGAGATTGAAGATGGCAATTAGAAAATTCAAACTGTCTTCAAAGAGAAGTCATTTTCCGCTACATAAACTGAGGATACTGAGTCCAGGCACGGCTAGGTCCAGGGGCTCTAGCATCATTAGGAATACTATCCTCTGCCAATCTATACTGTGTCAGCTTTATTTTCTGACCAACTGGCCTAAAGAGTGATCATAGTAATGACCAGAGGACTTCTGTAGCCAGGTCTTCTTTTTCTAATAGCTTCAACCTAAGTTGGATTCAAGAAGAGGAATATCAGATGACAGAGGAGTTCTTTTGGGAGAAGCAGGATCCATTAGAGAGGGCGGGGACCTCATAGAGAACCAAGAAGCACGCCTGGCTGAGGGAGTCGGGCAAGAATCCCCAGTCAGGAGATTCAGGAGGAGACTTAGAACTCAGGAGGTGCCTTCCAGGAGAAGCCTAGGGTTCTTAGCGAGCTTGGAGCATCTGTTCAGAATCTTAAGAATCAAAATCTGTCCTTGTCAGCTTCTGGAGATGTTTTTCCAGAGCAGTGGCTTAGGAGTGTGACACCAGTGGATCCCCCATCAGCCAAAAGTGAAGGAAAATGTTTCCAAGGCACACACAGAGGGTCTTAGGTGACAAGTCTAAGAGTCCAGTGAGGAACCTGATTCGCCATAATTGTTAAAAAAAAATCACTGATACTTGCTTGCTAAAGCGTAATGAGTGGGCCTTTAATATATTTAGGACTGTCATGATAGTTATAGTAACCCACAGCAGTGGGAGTTTGGAGAAGAGATTGAGCTCAACTCCAAATACAGGATGAATGAGTGGGAAGATAAAGCCAAAGAGCAAGATGGGATGTCACTGGGTCAAAAGTTAGTGAAGTTAACATCAAGAGTAAGAGAGGTGGGGTAGGGATTTAGCTCAGTGGTTAGAGTGCTTGCCTTGCAAGCACAAGGCCCTGAGTTTGATCCCCAGTACCAAAAAAAAAAAAAAAAAAGGGATTCTGGCTGAACCAACCTAATACTCCTCTTGCTCAGAACAGGCCAGGTAGTTAGACATAATCTAATGCAATGGTGCAGAACCTATGGCATGTGTGTCACTATGTTTTTCTTTTAAGACAAAAGATGTTAATGTGCGAATTTCTTTTTTCCCCCTAAACTAAAACCTCAGTATTCAGGCTTAATTACAGTATTGGCACTTTGCACTAAATAAGTGGGTTTTGGCTTGCAGTTTGGGCACTTGGTCTCTAAAAGGTTTGCTATCACTGATGTAGAGAGTGGTAGAGGGTAAGAAATCTGATCAAATAGCAAGAGTGATCAGGTATTGGAGATGGATCTTAGCTAAACTGGGATTTTACAAGGAAGTGCATATAAATCCCTAGGAGACAGTTGAGAAGGCTGACTAAAATTTGGTCAAGGGAAGTTATGCTTAATGTCAGTACACAGAATTTTTATGATCCTTAGTTTTTGCTCTTCTATGCTGTTTTGTTTTAAACAGGTTAATAGCTCGTCACCTTGCTAAAATTCATGCTATCCACGCACACAATGGCTGGATCCCCAAATCTAATCTATGGCTAAAGATGGGAAAATATTTCTCTCTCATTCCCACAGGATTTGCAGATGAAAACATTAATAAAAGGTAAGCTTACTGTTACATTTGAAAATTCATTTGGTATTGCTTTGTTTAATAATGACTCAAAGATAGCTACAGGGTTTCTCAGTATGAAGTCTGGTTTTGTTTATCTCTTTGCATTGCAGTAAAAAAGACAAAAGCATTGTTTCTTTGACTTTCAATTGGCACTGCAGAAATAACTGCCTGTCCATTCCTGCTCCCTTCCCCCAAAATAAAAAACCCATATGACAGCAGAAGGGCTAGTAGAGGTAGAGAGATGAGGAACAAATACACAACATTTATTTGGAGATAATTATAAAGGTCATAAATAATGGGGACATTTTTTCATGAGTTGGCCATAAAGATTTTTTTTTTTAAAAATTGTTTTTTTTCAGAGGTGATTTGAAAAGACTTAGAGATCTACCTTGAGATAATATAGTGATAAGAAAAACTTGAATTATTTTAGTTTACTGTGACTATTTACATGCCAGATAATGAGGCTGAACTTCACTTACTGGATTCTCATCAGGCTTTTGTGAGACTTGACTCCCCAGACTCAAATAGACTATGGTGTTTCATTATTTCCTATGTGAAAAGAACTTATATATTGGTATTTAGAATCGAAGCCACATGAATATGTTTTTGCATAGCATGATTATCCCTCATGCAAACTTGGAAATTTTATTTTGTGCTGTACGTCCAAAACATGCAAAGGCTTCATTGTTCTGTTTAGAAAGTCTTTGTTTGAGGACCACAGAGGCAGGCACGACCTGTAATAGAATTTCTTTTCACTTATTTCTTTTGACTTTTTATAATTCATTAGGGAAAGCTAGTTCTTGAATTTGATTATTTAAAAGTTTAATTTGCTGTACTCTGTAGAGTCAGCCCTCTCTATCCTTGTACACTTTGCATCCATAGTTCTACCAGCTGGAGATGGAAATATTTGAAAAAAATTATATTTGTACTGAGCACATACATTTTTCTTGTCATTATTCTCTAAACAATATAGTATAAAAACTACATAGTATTTATGTTGTATTAGGTATCGTAAGTAATCTAAAGATGATTCAAAGTATAGAGGAGGATGTTCATAGGTTGTGAGTAGATACTATGCCATTTCACGTGAAGGTCTTAAAAACCTGTGGATTTTGGTATGCCTAGGAGGTCCTAGAGCCAATCCTGTGCAGATACTGTAGGACTACTGTGTGTGTCTGTATTTCTGTTTTTTGAGGCAGGGTCTCACCGTGTAGCCCAGGCTGGCCTCAAACTTGTGGGGCACTCCTCCTGCCTCAGCCTCCTGAGTGCTGGGATTACAGGCGTGCACCCTTGTGCCTGGCTTATGTGTTTGTATTTGCAGCTTGTTTATCATACTTTAAATGTGGTAGGGATGCCCCTCAGGCCAGGACTGGCAGACTTCTGGAAGTAATGTTTAGTATGCTGGATATTCAGGAAGCTATAGGATAAGAACACAGTTCTCTTTTGAAATAGCTACTTTGAAAGATTTTGGGAAAAATCATTTTGAAATAAAGTAGATGGTGAAGCAGGATTTTAACTTCAGAAAATGCAGACTTGAGAGACCGTAACATTGTTTAGCTTAAGAGCACAATACTCCAGGACCAGACTGAGGTCCTCCTGCCCGTGAGTGTTTCTGCTCTAGAACCCTGGGGGAGTTTCCTGACTCCCTTCATGTGTCAGATAGAAATAACAACAGAAGCTTCTTAACGTTGTGTGTTTTTTCTTTTTTTGAAGATTAATTGAATTAATATAAAGGACTTTAAAAAGTGTGTGGACACATAAATGCTAAGTAAATGTTATTTAGAAAAGGTTATTTAGTTTGGTTTTGAGTTACATTCCTAGATTCTCAAGGTCCACCTTTTTATTAAAGTAAAATTTTGTAACAAAACTCAATAGTTAATACACTATGTATCATAATCTGAAGTTACTCAGAGTATAAGACATGGACAAAAAAGACTCTTACGAAGATGAAACAAACAGATAATAGCACAGAACTTTCTTTGCAATGAACTAAGAGAAACTAGTACTGTACTGTAGTATAAATGAAACAACTCAGTATATTTAGTAAAATAATTTTGAAACAGTGGAATAGGTAATTTGGAGAATTATGTGAACTTCTTCCTACATATCTGTTGTCTATTTTGCTCTTTATTTGTACGTATATATTTGGAATTTCTCATATAAGAAAGGCAATGCTACATTTAAGCCTGTGTGCTGGCTTATTTCATTTAACATTATATTCTCAAGTTGCATCCATTTGCCTGCTCATGCCTCAAGTTCATCTTTCTTTATGGCAGAGTAGTACTCCATTTTGTATAAATACCACATTTTCCTTATTCTTTCATCTTTTGATGGACATGTATGTTCTCTCCAAGATCCAGCTATTACAAATTGTACTGCTGTAAATTAAACATGGGTGTGCATGTATCCCTGTAATATGATTTTAACTCTTGGGAAGATACCTAAAAGAGAGATAGTGAGGCCAAATAGAATTTCTTTTTTTTTTAAGAAATCTCCACACTGATTTCCATAGTGGTTGTACTAGTTTATATTCCCACCAACAGTGTAGGAGAGTTCATTTTTCTCCACTTACTCGCTGTCAAAGTCCACTTTAAATCCCTGAGATTAGTGAGATTTTGGGAAAGCTGAAGGTATACTGTGGTAAATGCAAAAGAGAAAACTCCTTACTCCAATAGAAATACAGAATTACAATTAAAATATGAAAAATGTTTCTATTTTTTCCATTGCCTTTGTGTGTGATTATAATTGTTATGTTCATAATCCTTTGAATCCTGTACACTTTAAAAAACAATAGATTCTTCAAGAGGCATATCTTACTTTTGGTGGTGTTGGTGGGGATGCCAGGGATCAAGCTCAGGGCCTTGTACTTGCTAGGCAAGTGCTCCACCACTAAGCTAAATCCCCAGCCCAACAGGCATATCATTTTGAAAAGAGCACGTAAAGGTACTTTTGGAAGTTGTAGAGAAGAATACATTAGTGGGGAAGATACGGGTAGAAACTACCTGAATAGGTAAATTCAGTACTGTAAAAAGAAACAATTCCGTATTGTAAAATGGATAACTAAGAGGTTATTTGAGAGATTACTGGTCAGAATAACGTGATAGGTATTAAGAAGAGAAAAAGAGTAAACAGCAGTTTTATAGTGCTATTGAAGAATTAATGTGAGTAGTCCATTTTCATACCATTTTATTTTTTATCAAATTGTTACAAATACAGCATACTGTTGAAGAGCACAGGACAGAAAACCACTTTCTAGTTTCCTTCATCATGTTACCTCTCTCTCTTTCCAAGTCTCAATGCTTTTTAATTTCTGGTTATGTTTTTTTGTTAACAAAACTAATGACTGTACCTTTACTTACTAATTTGTCATCTCTAGATAATAATGTGTTGACTTTTTGTTAACTAGCCCTGTATTGGCTTTTTTGAGAATTTAGGTGCTTCGTGTATTGTATTCACCCTTCCTGGTTTGGAATATTTGTTTTTAAATAGCTGCGACTAAAGCCTTTTTCATTTATAAAATGGAAATAAATATAAAACATTTTAGAACAGTAAAAAATTAATGCTATTAGCTGTATAGTTTACCCCTCAATTTGTAATGATAGGCTTTTTTTTCTTTAACACTTACTGCCCCACATTTTGACTATTCTTCAGGTTTTTTAAATTCATGTTTGAGATCATTCTAAGATTTTCTTTGTTTCAGCTTTATTTTTTTATTTCATACACTGGTTGGTTGTTTTAATTCAGGAGTATATGCAATTAAATGGAAAAGACTTACTCAAAATAGATTTTAATCCTTAATGAAACTTGAAAAACTGTCATTAAGGTAAATAAGATACAACTCTTTTCTTGAAACTAAAAGGTTCCTAAGTGATATCCCAAGCTCTCAGATTCTTCAGGAAGAGATGACTTGGATGAAGGAGATCCTGTCCAGCCTGGGCTCACCTGTTGTGCTTTGCCATAATGACCTATTGTGTAAGAATATAATCTACAATGAGAAACAAGGTAGGTGTTTGACCTTAGCAGTAAGGAAAAGTTGATTTCTTCTATTTTCTTAATGGTCCTTTGATCTTTAAATGAATAAAAATAAATGTAATTCAAATGCAAGGACTGAAAATATGCATAAAACCTTAAAATATTTTCTTTTAGGTTATAAGGTCACGATAACTGATAAATTAGGAGTATACTCTATTTATTTGTATAAAATACGCTTTTAAAAGTTGGTTTGTTAGAAATAGTTTGTGGTTCCTGTTGGATGTTTAAGTATAAAACGATGAAATGATTTTGTTTGTACATACAACTCTAAAATGTATTTGGTTATTTATGATTTGAAAGTGTATCTGCTTGTGATGGGGGTTATTGAAAATCAACAAATTGACGTTGTACTGCTTTATTTCTGTTTTCACAGAAATTTTTTGACGTATTGGGAAAGATAACAGTAAACAAGTGTGTCTCGGTTTCTCATCACTGTTTATTGTGCTGATTTGTTATATATGTTGATGCTAAGGAGAGAGCCAGAGATAGAGGAAGTATTATTTATAGTTGCTCAGATTTACATCTACTAAAGTAATAATCAAGAAACTTTGGTAAACAGTTAATATTTTTTGAGGTAGACATTGATATTTTGAGGTGGAATGTTTTTTGCAAATGTTCATATATTCAGATATTTTTAATCTAAGAAACATTTGGTTGTATTATATCATTGGGTGTAGTGGTTTGAGGTTTGGTTGCTAAAGATAGATGCCCTTCAAATACTAAATTGACATTTAAAAATATGATTTTGGTTAAAAGATTAGTATTTAAGAAGTATGCTTGAAACTATGAAGCTGTTGCTTTTCACAGGAAACTGGTGTTTGAAGATAATCATAATTGGAAGATCATATTTTGAATCAGAAGTATGCTGTTGCAAATACACGAAAATCAAAGAATTCTCATTAGCATCGTCGTAATTATACTAAATTACTACTTATGACTTTTATTATTGTACCTGGGACTATTCTAATAAAAAATTTGTTAATATTTATAGCTAATTTTAACTTGAAAACCAACCAAAGGAACACTGTCAAGGGTTGAGTATTGTTTATATTTGATATTTTAATGTGAACTAGAGGTTATATCTCAAATATAACGAGCTAACATCTTTAAGTTTGAATCATCTTGAAATTTTTGGGTGGAATCAGTTTTTTATTTTAAAATTCAGGTATACCCTAAAATCTTAAGTACTTGGCAGTGTCCTTTAATGAGTTATTATCCATTTGTTATACATACTTGTCATAGTATATGCAGTGGTATATATATATATATATATATATATATACTAGTAACCAAATCTCAATGCCATTTGTGAGACAAGAACATTGGTTATGCAGTATAGCATTGTCTTAGCTTTAAGTTCAGTGTAGGACCTAGTAACACATTTTATGTGATGGACTTTCAAGTGAGGGACTTCATCTTACATTTGAAGTGGACACTCAGCTTTATTTTTAACTGCAAGTTAATCAAAAAAAATCTGTTATTTCCTTTGAATATAATTTAACCTTCCATATTTTTATTTTTGTGTTTCTTTGCATATTCATTTCATAGAGCAAACTTGTTTTTAACACACAAAAAAAAAAGGGACCAAAAAAATCAGATTACTTTGCTTTAGGTATTTCACTTTTCATTTAATAATCGCCTACTGGTGAGCCATATTAAAAGTTACTGTATTTTCAAATAACATCTTTCTGCTTTGGTTTGGCTTTAAGAGGTCAGGTTGTTCGTGTGTGTGTGTGTGTGTTAACCTCAAGCATGCTTTTATGTCTTGATTTTTCTTTCCTACACAGAAGAATAAATTCAGCTCCACAAATGTAACTATTTTGATGTGTTTTTAGAATTGGCTCTTTTCTCAGTAGATGTCCACTTTGTACCATTTGTTTCTTGTCCTTGTGGTTATGTTTGTTAGTTATGGAAAGAGTGTGGATTTTTCTCCCCCTCTCAGTCAGTAGTTTTGTTAGGAAGGCTAATTTGGACCTGTAGCATCCATTTGAAAAAAACCACATTCCTGTGTGAATGGTTGATAGATCAACATTAAGAAAATATGGTTAGAATATTCAGGTATAATCTTAAAACTCAAGTATGTTGCACCTATTCTAGTCTTTGGGGTCAAGTTTCCAATTAGGAGCTGATGGTTTTGGGATAATGGAACCATTTGACTTGAGTCTTTGGTTATAAGTAGAAGGTAACATCCCTCATAGTATATAAATTTAGTAAGTTTAATGTAAAAAAGTTTCATATTTTTGACACTATAGCATTGCCTTGATACATGACAGTGGTCTGAAAAAGATTCATTAAAACTTCAAATATAGGGGCTGGGGATTTAGCTCAGTGATTAGAGTGCTTGCCTTGCAAGCACAAGGCCCTGAGTTCGATCCCTGGCACCACAAAAAAAAAAAAAAAAAAACAACTTCAAATATAGACTCCAAAGTTATTTATCTTTTTAACTGATTATCTTGTTATAGCATATAAAAGCCAAATTAAACCTTTTGAGGTTTAATTTCCACATAGAATAAGTGATTAAACTACGTATTATGTTCACAAATATGTTTGATTTGTCGTCTCTAAGTTTGAGTTCAGGGCTTCCACCTTTTGAGATGCAAATAATGAATGAAAGCCAAGGGACTGGCCTTAATATCTGTAGTATGTTTCAGATTCTTGACTGTAAATTTTAGGCAAACTCAATGAATTTATACAAGATCTTGAAGTCTGCATGTATTTTCTAATCAAAATTTAGGCTTTGTATATTTTAACTATAAATCTCAAAGCAATTCTTAAAAAAAGATGTATTAAAAGTTAGTTACGACCAAGGAAAGTCAGAATATAGATTTTGGAACCAAGCACACCTTAGTCACTTAGAGAAATTAGTGATATTAGACCAACCATTTTATCTCTTTACAAGTACTTATATTTGAGTTTTGACTATTTTCTTGAGAAGTAGTTAGTGTTCTTGGAAAAATACAGATTTCTGGTCCCTGTCCAAGACAAACTAAACAAGAATTTCTCTAGATAGGAATATACATATTTAACAAATTCCCAGGCAGTTATAGTACTGTTGATATTCTTGAGCTTAAATTTGCTTCATTTGTAATTTAAGAGGTAATGCCTGTCTCAGATGATTGCTGACAGGATTTTAGATTAGGCATATGGAGTGTAGAGCCTGGTCCATCTACCACCGAGCACCTATCACTTGTAGCTGTAATATACTAAGATAGGGACCCACTGCTTCATTTGGCAAGAAACTGAAATGGTACATCTCTTATACTTTGTGGGCCATACTATAGTTTCCCTCTTAACTATTCAGCTCTGTATTATAGCACAAATATAGCCATAGTCACAACAAATGAATGATGTGTCTGTGTTCAGAGAAGACTTTACTTCCAGAAGCAGGTAGTGAGCTGGATTTGGCCTGAACACACGTAGTTTGCCAACCCTGTGTTGTGTTTGTAGCTTGCATTTTATTAAATGTATCAGATTATGAAAAGATGAAAACTGGTCATAACTAGAAGACGTAGACTTACAGGTATGAGATGACAATTTGATTTGTTTTTAGGAGCAACTTTAGTTTTTATCTCAAGTGCAATTTCAGTGATTAATTTAAAATTGTAGAAGTGTGTCTGTGTGAGTATATGTGTGTGCTTATATACACGTTTATATGTAGCACACACGAGAAAGCACCTTGCCGTCGTCGGCATTTCCCCTGCACACCTTGCAGCCCTGCCGGGCGCCACAGGAGGAAGACTGCTTCTGAGTGTCCTCGCCCCGTTGGCCGACAGGGATTCGGAGTGTGGCAGATGAGTGCGTTTCTGTTTGAGTTGATGAAAGCTGTCAGGATTTTCAGAGGTTGGTGAATAGTGGCTTTCCTTGGCTTCAGTGAGATGTTGTTCCCCAAAGGTAGGAAAAGAATGCTTAATGAGATGAGATAGAATTTGGAACAAATAAGAAACCAAAAGCAATGTTCTTGCTCCAGAACTGCGAGATTTGACAGTCACTGATATAATTAATCAATTACTAGTTTAATAGGCCTTATAAGAAGTGAATTGGAGTATTGTTTATTGGCTGACTTCAAATCTAATATTTTAACTTCAACTTTATGGACTTGTCAGTAGTAATTGCTAAAGCTTTTGAGATTGCTGCCTCCTATCTTGGTGCTTTTGTCAGAATGTTTATTGTTATGATGACCTTTGGTGGTTCTCTCTCTCCCCACACATATATAAAAGCTTGCATGAGGATCTAATAGCTTAGCACACTGGCACATACCTGTAATTGCAGCTACTTGAGAGACTGAGGCAGGAGGACCACAAGCTCTAGGCCAGCCTTGGCAACTTAACACGACCTTGTCTCAAAAAGGAAAAAAAGTCTGGGCTGTAGCACATTGGTAGAGTATGTGCCTAGCTTGTGTGAGGCCCTGGGTTCAGTCCTCAACACTGCCAAACACACACACACACACAAACAAAAAAGGAGTTACATATAAATTCAAGTTTCAGCACTGGAGATCTCTATTTTCTGTGTCAACAGAATACAAGAAGCTGATTTATATAGCTCTTTAAGGAAGCACAAATGAGTGGAAAAGGAAAACTTTTTCTTGGATTTATAGAGTAAACTGGGTTTTCCTTTAGGGATTTACCCCATATAAATAGAAAATGAATGAGTCATCATTGGTGGGCTCTGTTAGCCACTTTGTAATGATTAACGTAAGGCATCACTGTTTTGTTGATTTAGAATGTTTTCCATTGGTTTTATTTTGAAATTTAAATAAAGATCAGTCTTACCGAGAGGTTTACAGATGACTCTGGACATTCATGCTAGGCTGAGACCTGTGTGGTCCTCTGCAGAACTAGCCTTGAGAAATATTTACCTATATAAACAATTATAAATACATTTATTGCTAGAATAACTAAAATATGTACATTATATACATTTGTTTGTGTATAAAACAAATGTATTCATATTCATATGTCATGCTCTCGGCCTGCTCGTAGTGCCTCCCCATCCTCAGCAGGAGAAAAGTCACATACACGGTGTTTGGTACAAATGTATGCAAAAACAGAAAATAGTATTTTGAATAAATGAGTATATACAGTTGGTAATCTTTTTGTTTTCCCAAACATGAAAATTTTTGAACACAGAAAATTTAAAAGAGTTATAAAGTGTGATCACCCATATACCTGACTCCTGGATTCTAGAATTGTTGACTTTGTGCTTTATCACATCTTCCATCTATCCATCCATCAATCCATTTTATTTATTATTTTTGTATATTTCAAAGTGAGCTGCAGACATCAGTGACCTTCATGCTTCAACACTTCAACATGAATAACACTGAGTTCAGGATTTCTTTGTAGTGTAATGTGCACGTCTTCAGCATACTAAGCTGGACTCAGTGGCTGAGCTGTGCTTGTAGTCCTGGGTACTTGGGAAGTGAGTGTAGATGTTTATGCCAGTTTGAGTAACCCTGTCTGCTTTTCAATGAAACAAAAAATACTTAAACATACAATTCAGGGGATTTCGACAAATGTGTATGTACATCCCTATAACTCAAACACCTATAAAAGGTATAGAATGTTTCCATCACTCAAGAAAGTTTACCATACTTTTCTGAAGGATGATCTTAAACACTGCATTAGTTTGTAATCTGGACTACTAGTTAGCAAAAGATAATATCATGCTAAGTCAGGTTAATAAGCCTAAATGAACTTAAGAATTTAGAGTGACCTAAAATAATAGTTTTTTTTAAAACATGCATTCAGATCCACTGTATTCAGTCATATGGATAAGAATGTCATAAATACCACACTTTTTCCTTCTGTATTTTATGCTTATTTTGTGCCCTCCCACCTTAAATGTATGTTCTTATTATGTCTCAGGTCTCTCTGCCAAACCTCCATTTATTCCACTAGTTTTTGAATGCTTCACATGTGCTAGGAATTAACTGCTGTATGATTTTCATGCTGAAAAATGAAAGGGACCTTATTGCCCCCCACATGCTGTGTATCATGTGGTAGAACAATCACATCACAGAACCCTGAGAATGTTGAATTCTGTGTTGCACCTGTACATCAAATACTGCTGTATAGCCCACTGAGTAATGATGTTTCCCAGACTGAAATACTCCCAGCTTTCTCTGTGTAAGGGAGAAAACTTTTGCTCACATGGGTATGACCATGGTTACTTTTCTCATTATTCTCTTTCCACTTGCCTAACACAGCAGAGCAAATACGTTGGAAAGATTTTTAGGTTTACTCATTGACTACTTTACTCTTCATTTTTATTCCTTATCCTTGACAACAAAAGAATCCAGAGATGCATTATGTGCTAAAATTATATAGCCTCAGGTAGTAAGTTACTATATTTTTGGTTTTAAAGTACTTTTAAAATTTGAAGACTTTTTAGTATACTGAGATTCGAACAGTTTAACTCAATGTGTGGATTTTTATTATTTTAATGAACATATGAAGGGAACAGTTTTAAAAAACTCCAAAATGTAACCTTTGAAAATTCAAATTATCGTTTTATCTGTTAACCATATCCTTTACCCATTATGTGTTTGTCATTGTGCTACACAAAGATAAAACTCAGTGCTAGGGTTTATACTAGTGTTTTTTGCCTTTTAGAGGCTAAGGGTCCCTTGAGACTCTTGTGACTTGAGAATCCCTCCTTCAGAAGTAATACACATACAACATTTTAGTTAGGGAGTAGTCTCGTTGTCTTTCACCCTTGAAACCTCAGTGCATGGAGAATTTCAGAATCAAAAGCTACATTTATAGGAGAAAAAAAATATTTTCTTTTGATAGGAAAGCATTTTCCAATAGTGTAATTTGATTTTTCTGGCACCCTAAATAAGGCAGTAAGCCTCATTTTACTTTGTTGCAGAGGATTAAATTTAAGGTTGAGTTCCACTTTCTTTGTAATAATTTGAAAAAGAATAGTTAATGCAGATTTTTTTTTAATTTCTTTCCTTTTAAGCTTTGTGTCTTGTAAAATGTGAGTTTGCCAAATTTTCTTCATCTGCTACAGATTAGGTATGCCATTGTTGCTGCCATGTGGCGGCGCACCCCGTGCTTCTTAAACGCACTGACTGGAGGTTTGTCGCATCACTTGTTCACATGCACGGAGCCTGGTAACAGCCTCATCTGTATCTTGTTAGCTTCATTTTCTTATTTTTTAAATTTCATTATTTTTAAACTCAGCATTTAAAAATAAAGGCTAGTTTTAATGAATTAATGCTACTACAAAAAGTCATTGCTAAAATTGTCATGTCAAAACAGATTTTAACTTTTGTTGAAATGATCTATGTTTTAATTAAACTGTATGTACAGGCAGGCATGTTTTTACCTGCCATTTTAACTATATTTGCCAAATTCTAAATATAACTTGAAAATGAAAACTGAAATTGAAGCTTTTATTTATGTGGCAAAAGTAAGCCTCAGGACTTGGCTGTGTATTTTTATTGGCTCGTAACAGTTGATATGAGCTCTACAAGAATTTGTGTTTAAAGAGCTAAAACAATCAACAGCTGTAATTTAAACAATTATGTATTAGAACTGTTTAGTTGGGTCAGTTGTGTGCCTTGATAAATCTTGTATCCTGATTGTTTGAAGGCTTGTGGTTAGGTGTTTCTGAGTCATTGTGTTTTATATAGAAGATTCATCTTATTTTTTAAAATAGCATTTTCCTCTGAAAAATAATACTACTGAAAATAATTTAAAAAATAGAAAAATAAAAGGAAGAAAGTCACTTGTCTAACACTTGTAATGAAACGAACTAACACTTTGTTTCATTTATTTCCATTCACCTTTTTTTCTCCCATGCATTATACGTTTCTTTTTCTCTTTAGACATATTTTAATAATCTGGATCACATTGTGTTGACTAATTTAGTATCCTTTTCATATGGCATTTTTAATTCCTTAATTTTTATTTTTTTGAAAATGAGATTTTTCCCATGTCTTTGCTTTATTTGATTTTCATGGCTGCAAGTGTTTTTATCATGATGTTGGTCTTTGCCCAGTCATTCTATATAACTTGTAGAAAAGAAGTTCTAAAGCATACTCCATTCTGATGTGCCCTTCTGCAATTCCATGAAATAATTTAGTTAGCACTAAGAATTTATGTAGAATGTTCTGGGAATTCAAAAATACATGGGGTTAGGTTGCAGGGATGATTTATTCTCACCAAGATTTTAAGATGTTGCATTTATTATAGCAGTATGCACTCAATTTTGATAACTGGAATATACAGTTTGGTCCTTGTCGCTTATTTTTTACTCCAGGTGTGACTTCTTTGTTTTTCCCAGGCTTGGAGTGTGAACCCAGGGCCTTGTGTGTGCTGGCAAGTGCTCTATCAGTGAGCTCTTTACTTTTATGCATACAGGGTTAGAATTACACTAAATACAGTTAGAGTTTTTAAAAAGTTGTTACTTTTATGTAAAAGCCTACATTTTCCATGATTTTTTTGTCATAGAATTCTTTTTTTCTCTGTACTTGAGTATAACCAGCATACAGAATCTCCTTAATTTAAACATACGTCTATATCAAAGCAATATAGATCAGAGGCTGTTTTGTTTGAGAAATGCTAATGTGTATAGCCAGTGTGTCCGTTTTGTTATTTCACAGAGTAACTACAAAATTGTACACATTTTCTCAGTATAAGCAGCTTAGAAATTGCTCTTTAGTCATCTCTGTTCATATATTCATTTTTAACTTCGTACCCTGTAAGCCTTTGAGAGTATGCGATCCCAAAGTGTAGACAGTGACTGGTATTAATTTTTTAAAAACATCTATCCCTGGTGTAGACAGTGACATTACTTCTTAAAAAACATCTGTTACTTCCTTTTTTTTTTTTTCTTTTGTCTGTATAAAACCTGCATCTTGTCAGGTTAAGGCCTTCCTAATTCAGTACTCAAAAATTAATTTCCTAAATAGGAGTATTTCAGTTGTCCCAGGAGAGTAGGATTATCTCTGGAGAATTATAATGAAATACATGAAGTATTTATGTAGAAAATTTTAGAATAGGAATCTTAATTTTACACTTAGGTAAAAATTTCTCACTTTTATAAATATTGAGGCAAAACTGTGTCTTTGTTATTTTTAAAAGATAAAATTAACCATCTTAAATGCTGCTCAGTTTTGGAAACCTTAGTTATGTAGCTTTTCAGGTAAATAGATAAGAGCTAACTTCTTAAATTGGTAGTGCTGGCAAATTCATCAGCAAGTGTTGTAGCATTACTCTGCAGATTTACAGAATTCGAGTCTTTCAAAATTTATATTTGAAAAAAAACAACAAAATTTGTATTTGATTTTTGTGTGTAGATAAGCTTGTCAGTTTACTATTAGGTATCACAGATTAAGTTTTGTTAAAATGGCATAGATTATTAACAGTTTCCAAAGATAGATATTAGTAATTAAACTAGAAGTTTTAAGTTACTGATGCCCCCGTGTGGTGAAAAACATATTTTGCTTTTCTTAGAATCTGGAGAATGATTGTTCATTTTTCCTTAATAAAGTTGGTCATTAGTGGTCATGAGAAGCTGTTGATCAAGAGACATAATTTGAAATTTGTAAAGCTCATTGCCATAAAATTCACAGCCTTACCCTGTATTGTCTCAGAAGTGCATGTAACCAAGCACATACATTGAGACAAAATATTGGAAGCTATTTAATTACAAATAGCATAGGGATTTTATGATCTTATATGTGATTTCTTAAAATCTTCATGTTTGTGTCTCACATAGGTGATGTACAGTTCATTGATTATGAATATTCTGGATACAACTACCTGGCATATGATATTGGAAATCATTTCAATGAATTTGCAGGTAAAACCCAAGGCTTAAGTAATGGAGTAACTTACTTAACTTTGAAATGATACTTTCAGAATTATTTTTTCTTCTTAAAAGATCACCTGAGAACATGAACAACCTTTTCTACTTCTCCTGACCCTTTTTCTTTGTTTTTGCTTATTACTGAAGGAAAGAGATTATCAAAATTTCTTCCATAATTGCCTTCAGAAAATAATGGCTAGGAGAAAATGATGATTGTGGTGTCTGTTGAGACTTTCAGGTGCTAAGAGTTGAACCTAATTATCGTTTAAAACCCTTTGCTGAGGTCGAGGGGTGTAGTTCAGGGGTAAAGTACTTGCCTGGCATGCGTGAGGCCCTGGGTTTGATCCCTAGCACTGAAAAACAAATAAATAAATAAAGGAAGCTGTTTGTTATAAACTTGTACTTCTGAATTTTTTTTGAAAAGCTGAAGATACTTTAAAAATTGTAGTTAGGATTATTGAAAGGTTGGTAATTTTTATTTTTGAGTATTAATCTATAATCATCTTCAAGTATAAAAATTTATTTGCTTTTTTGTAAGTGGAATTAATTTAAAAGTCATTTTATGACGCTATTTAGAGACACGAAATGTCCCATAACTAAGGGTTAGGAAATTCCCTTGGATGGTTAATACCTAGTAGAAATATTTTATTGCTGAGTTCATATTTGTGCACATTTTTGTATTCATGTGTTTGTATATATTTTAGGTTTCTAAACTGGGAAATAAAAAGTTTTTGATTGACACACTGCCAAGTATTTCCCTCCACTAACCTTATTATATAAACATTCCATTACTCCACATTATATGCTGCTTTTTTCTTTTTCTTTTCGTTTTTAATGTGGTATGTACTGCGAATTGAACCCAGGGCCTGTATGCTGCTATATCACCCAGCCCCTTATGTTTTTGGGGGAGGATCTTGTGAAGTCACTAAGTTGCTCAGGTTGGGTTTGATCTTGAGATCCTCTTGCCTCGACCTCCCAGAATGCTGGGTAAAATACAGGTCTGCAGCACCATGCCTGCCTGCTGCACATATTTTCCTGTCTCATTTGTAGGAGGGGAAACCAGCAGTATGTATAATGTCATAACAGTCATGTTAATAATATTGGTATTGTGGATATGAAAGAGCAAACTATAGTGACCTTAGAGCTGTTTTGTAGAGAAAAAAATTGAATTAAAACTTGAAAATGAGGTTGAATTTGGGTATTCAGATATGAGAGAAGAAGATACTACGGGGAAGGGGAGGGAAAGTTCAAGCTGAGTTCCTTTTGTAGGTACTGTATATAATTGCCACAGGAGAAGAAAAAGTTGTAGAAGAAAAAGACTACAGATAAGATTAGACCACTTTATGGAGGACCCTGAATATCAGGAAAAATAGAACTATATCTTCTAGATTAGTATTTTTCTAACTGTAGGTCATGAAATCAAATTTGTGGGCTAATGATCTTTTAAACATTAAGGAATGGAAAAGAAGAGGACTAGAAATACAAGAGTTGAAAGATAGAGTATATATTGTTACGTGAAACGTAGTAACAGGAACATGTATAAAGTCTTAGTAAAATATGTGTTTCTTACCCTGATTCATGGTCATAGGAGTTTCAGAGCCCCAGTTTGAGGTAGTTCTCCAGACTCTGCTCTTAGCGTGCTGAAGACTCTCCTGAGGTGCATGCTAACCCCAGACTTGGGGCTTTGGCTGCAGGTTGTTGAAGCCGTATGCTGTGAGGTAAAACAAGCGGTGGGGATTGAATGGGGTGATGGACAACAGTGTGTCTTAGAGTTTAAGCTGCAACAGGAATGATTATTATTTTAATAAATGCTGTTTATTTAACATCTAGTATCACATCAAAAGTGAAAAGATTTTGTTAGGTTTTTATGAAAAGGATGTTGGTGGTAATGATGATTAAGGTATATAGAAGAGTATATATTTTAAACCCTCCCATGTATTTTTTTCCCTAAAGGTGTAAGTGATGTGGACTATAGTCTTTATCCAGATAGAGAACTACAAAGCCAGTGGCTGCGTTCTTACCTGGAAGCCTACAAAGAGTATAAGGGTTTTGGGACTGATGTTACTGATAAGGAGGTAGAAATACTCTTCATCCAAGTCAATCAGTTTGCATTGGTAAGTTTAAATGTAAACAATTAAGGATTCTTAATATAATTTTTAAAGTTTCTAAGTTTCCTATTTTCTGTTTTGTGAATTTTTGTTCAAAATAATGGAAAAACATGATTATTTACAATTTACCCATTGCCTTGCCTTTGAGAAGAAAATTTTTCTTTCATTCGCTCCTGTCTGCATGGCCTCTAGTCCAGCACTTGGCCATGTGGTAGGTGCTCAGCGATGATTTGCTCAGTGAGTGGGTTGAAGTTAGGCTTATGATTAGTACGTAAAGCTGTGTATTATATCCGTTTCTTTATATTATTAAAAAACCATGTAATCAAGGGAAGATTTATGAGAAACAAGACTTTCCACAGCACATTTAATCATGTCTCAGTGCTAAAAGGAGATTGGAAAAACGAGTAGAACTATGTTTTTGTGACCCAGTCCACTGTTTTGTCATCTTGACTTTTCCCAGTTATCAGTTATTCCTCATCCTCTGATATTGATGCTTTATATTTTCAAAACCTACTTCTCTTTATGTATTTTTAATTTTAATTTAACTTAATTTCATTTAATTATTAGTTTCAATTGTTTTTCTGGGAATTGAACCTACAGGTTTTTTACCACTATATCCCCAGATCTTTTTTGAGACAGGGTCTTGCTTAAGTTACCCAGGCTGGCCTGCAACTTGTGGTGCTCCTGCCTCAGCCTCCTGGAATTAGAGGCATGTGCCCACCATGCCTGATTCAGGTGCTTTTATTTTAAAAAAATACATTTCAGTTCTTCTGAGAAAAAGTGATACATGAGCATGAGCTTTCAGCCAAGGTATTAGTTAAATTGAATACCAGTCAAAGTTATTTTAGCTCCTTCTTTATAAGTTATAATACAAATTTGTACAGTTGACCTGGGCAATATTTACCCATTTGTCTTTACAAATAGACCCTTATGGTGGCCCACAAATACAGTAGTCCGTAATCTGAACAGCAGCAAGCATTTCCCCAGAAGCCGCTCAGAATACATCTCAAGTAAGAGGGTGTGCTGGAATGTGGCTTGACCTGCTGTTCTGATGCCTGTTTTTAGTAGAACTGTCGGGTCAATTAATGCCATACTCTCCAGCCACTCCTACAGTGCCTACTGTTTTTGTTTTTCTACTTAAGTGTGATTTTAAGGTAGAAAATGTAGGGCTTTCTTTCCCATATGTCATTCAAGGAGCTTCAGAGTCAATGCTCCTATTTAGGTGATTTTTGTATTAAGAAGAGCAATATTACTGCCGCTACAATTTGCATTTTTCTGTGTGCTCATTTCATTTTTTCATTCCTAAGGCATTGATCTTATTAATTTCCATAGAATTAGTTCTTACTCAGCAATCCACTGCTTTTAGAAAGCTAAATTGGATTTACTTGTAAACATTTATGTTCAGCACCTCTTTTCAGATACTATGGTTGTATCTGTACATGGTATTAAAAATACAGTTACTTCTGGTCTGATCACCAGGTTCTTTGTATAAATATTCATTAATTAGGTATTAACATTGCTGCTCTAGGTCAGGTAAATTGGAAGCAACATAATATATTTCTTCAAAAAAGCTTATAATTTAGAAGGGCAAATACGATGTACAACATAACTTTTGGGGAGATAATATTTAACACCATTCTTGTTTAAAATTTGTAGCAAATTGGAATAGGGAGAAAACTCCTTTAACTCGATTTAAGAAAAAACATCTTTATAAAAGGTGCCGCAAATACACTTATAAAATACGTCATATATTCAGTAGAAGATCTGATAGAAAAACAATAAAGGTCAGTTGATAGAGACATAAAACTTTAAAGCTCTTAATAATAATCCTTGGAGCATGTTGTCTGAGTTTATATATGCTTAGTTTTTGAATAAGCAGTATGTAGTAAGTTCATTATATACTGTGAGGGTCTGATGTCAACTTCCAGTTCTTTCTCATTAAGAAACCATTAAAGACATTTACTCAGCTTGTTTTTGTCTGAATTCCTCCTCTTATTCATCAGAATTCTATGATCGTTTGTTGTGTGCTTTTCTTGTCCTTTTGTTGCATCACGGCCTCTGCTGTTACCTAAAGGTAGAAAGAGTACAGCAGAAAGTGCGGGGTAGCTTCTTTTTAACCCTCCTCTCTTACTAAGTCTAAATTTCATCCCGGGAGCAACATTAGGTATTTGTTGCATCTCAGGTGTTTGAAGGAATACTTTATTGGGAATGGAGAGTGAAATAAAAGCAAACCCTCAGTCGTTCTCTTTTATCATCTTTCATGTGTGCCTTACACTGCTGCAGTCTTGCCTTTTCCTTTACTGTTAGCAACAGTTGTGTAAGGGTTACCAATAATGACAGAATTGCTAAAAAGTACGTTCAATTTAAGCTTATTATTCCTTTTCTAATGTGACCGTAGATACCATTTGGTGGTGTCTTACTTGATGTGACCATAGGTATCATTTCACAGTATTTACTATTGATGCTTAAAATTTTTTATTTTTGTGATGCATTCCTACTCTGAATGGTGAAAATAAAGAGATAATCAATGATTTCACAAATCTCCGTTTATTACCATACAAGGAGAATTTTCTTTCCCCTTAGGTTGACAGTGCTTAAAGAGGGGGAGGACAGTGTGAACAAATCTCTCAGGGAGCATGCTCAGAAGATGAGGCGCATTCACCACATAGTGATGAGTCCAAAATTACCCAAGTGTAGTTGCTCAGTTAGGATGAAAACAGGCTTCACTGGAAAGTAAAGGCTAATCAAAGAGCAAGATGTTCCTTTTCGCCATTGGCTTGATGGGAGACCCTGGGTAGAGACGGTCTGAAGCTCAGCAGTGCGGAGAAACAAACTGGGATCCTTAACATGTTGAGAAATAACGTGTTGAGGCTGGATCACTCGGGGAAAGTAATCAAGAGTGAAAGGAGCTGGGGGTGTCCCTGATGGGAATACTGTAGATACTGACATGCAAGAGGGCTGGGTGGAGAGGAAGAAGGAGCCAGGAAAGAATGCTGGGCAAGAGAGCGCAAAAACCAGAGATGAATTGTTATGTAGCTTTAGATTCCAAATGCTTCAATAGCTTGCCATGCGAATGATTTATGTTTTTGTTGTAGTAATGTGGAGTGCGTTCCTGATTCCTTCAGGAGTGTGAAGAACAGGTGATCGCAAGTTCCAGGGCCGCCTGAGCAATGTAGCCAAACCCCGTCTCAAAATTTTTAAAAATTTAAAATTGCTGGGAAGGGTATACATGAGTGCAAAGGTGCTGGGTTCAATCCCCAGTCACACACGTGCACATGCACACACACACACGCATGTGTGCAGGAGACTTACATATCATATCCATAACTTCCGAATGTGAGAGAAATAGTGCGAGTAATTTGCAGAACATAGTATTTTATTTGGATTTAATTTTGCTTTTTGGAAGTGCCTGCTTTTTGGAAGTGCCCGACTTGAGCCGAATTGCTGGCTCTGTTTCTTTTGTTAAGACTCTACTATATGAAGTCATTGTGTGTAAGAAAAGAATCTGAGAGAGATTAGGTATCATCAGGAGATGATTTGGTGTCACTTGAAATATACCAGTGTGATTTAAGATAAGTGATTCTCAAATACTTTAATTTCAGAAACTTTTTTTGCTTTAAGAATTTTTTGAAGACCTCGATGAGCCTTTGTCTGTGCAGGTTATCAGTATTTACCATATTAGAAATTAAAAGAAAAATACAGAATGTTTACTCAATACATGTACTACAAATAAACTCACCACATGTAAGATAAAGCTTTTTAAGATAAAAAAGTTCTCTAAAACGAAAATGTATCGAGAACATCGTTTTTGCTAATTTCTTTAATGTCTGCCTTAACTGAAGACAGTCCCAGAGCTACTGCTGCGTCCTCTCCATTGTACAGCTTGTCAGCGGAAATATATGCAGAAAATAACTTCATGTACATTTGTTGCTGAAAAGAGGAGTATTTTCTTTTCAGATAATTGTGTATATTCTTTTTGATACCATAGCAAAATTTGACAGTTCGTTCCTTAAGGTTAGTTGCAATGTGTGATAGGAACATGACACATTTTTTATTCTCTTACCTGAAAATTCATTCTTGTGCATGATTTTGTATTTTTAACATTAGTTGGAAAATATCCATTTAATTGTACAGGTCTACCAAGTGTTGGCACATCTTATGTGATAGCAAAAACTCCACATAACTGATCTCACTACCACTGTCACCACAAGTTTATTACTATAGGGAGCTATGAAGCTCACAAAAATCAGTATGATTTTTCTCAAATTCCAGTTTTTAGATGAAAACTCAGGTTTTACCATTGGAACAAATGCTGTCAGTTATTTTCATCGAAATGACAACTTCTCTTTTTTTATATTTAAGGAAACATGTACTCTGGGGTAGAAATGTGATTCAATTAACAGTTTTAATGGCTTTATATTGGTTTCAGTTTCAAGTACTAGCAAAAACCCAAAAAGTACTGTGTATGTAACTAATGAACAATTTGTTTTACAAAGAAATACATTATCATGATTCTTTATTTTTCTTCCCTCCTTTTAAGGCTTCTCATTTCTTTTGGGGATTATGGGCTTTGATTCAAGCCAAATATTCCACCATTGAGTTTGATTTCCTTGGGTAAGTTTAATTTTTTACATGCGTTGCATTTGTTGCTACTTTTGTTTGAATTAACACTTAGAACTCACAGGGAACGTTGTTGTTACTATTAGATCATATTCTAAAGGCTACGTGCATTTGATAATCTATAAAGAATCTGTTATACTGAAACTTGTTCAGTGCTCTCAGTATTAGAAAACTGTCCAGTAGGTGGTGCAATAAACTGAAAACCTGTCCTTTGAAAAATCTTAGAAAGCTTAGAAAGTGAATGGAAAGTAAAGAAAATGAAGTTTTTCAGCTCTCACTAATTTTGTTGTCATTCTCTTTTCTCACCAGGTATGCAATTGTTCGTTTTAACCAGTACTTTAAAATGAAGGCTGAAGTTACTGCATTAAAAGTGCCTGAGTAAAGAAGAGATTTAATTAATTCTCAAGTAGCTGAGCAGTGGTTGTGAATTTTTTTTCTTAAGAAATTCCCAAAAGCCAATATCTGATAAAATTCTGTTACTTAATTCGGTTATTTTGCTTTACAAATTATGCCTCTAAAACAACCCATCTTATTTTTTAAATAGACTGAATGATGTCAAGAAGTATACCTATTGCTGTCAGAATGTGGTGGATTAGAGATTTGTTAGATCTGCAAAAGGTATAGAGGTGTTAGTTTAAGCCTTTTTTTTGTAATTTATGTCACGTGGGTTATTTATTATAAGTTTAACGTGATTCTGTGACTGCTTTCATCAGTTTCCTCTGTTAAGTATATACAATGTGAGAGTGTTCTAGAGAAATGTTTTTACAGTTTTACATTAAGAAGATTGATTTTAGAAAACCCTTCTGGTTGTTCAGTGTAACCGTTTTGTTTTGATTCACCACGAGTGAAATGCATCGTTTGCTTTCAGAATGCCGGTCACTGACTGGTGTAGCTAGCTTGGATGGTCACACGGAAGGAACTGTGTGTTCAGGAGGGAGAAATGCATTCACTGTCTCTGTTGGTGATGTGTCTTTGTAAACTGAATATTGGAAAGCATTTCTTTGGGGGGAATACAATTTAGAATTAAATTGTTGTCTGTGTAGTGTGGCAATATAAGCATATTTACCAATATAATCTTGGAATAAGTATAACGATTGTTACCAAAATCTGTGTTGAGAAATGTATGCAAATGCTAAATGTGGTCATTTAAATTACTAGTTTAAGTTTTACCTTATCAAATTTTTCTAACCAAAAATTTCATTTTACTTGAGATGCTTTCTTTGTATTAAATAATAGCTTGTATTGCTAATTTTTCAAACAGACACAAAATTTATCATACTTGAAAACAAGAAAATATCATTTAGATTAAGGTTTTTAAAAATCTATTCAGATTCATTCCTTGCATCCTGGTTTCAAGTTTTAGTTTGTTGTTGTGTCTTTAATGTGATAGTGATTACTTGATACATGTAATTTCAGAGTAATATGTGGAGGCAGTTAAAAGAATCAAATAAGGAACATTTAGGATAGTGATCTACTCTTAAAATCTGAAAAATAACAAAATGTGAATTAAGCAGAAATACTCATGGTAGGATGGCTTCTGTTGCTTTGATTTTTGATGTTTTTGTTTATGTATTTTGTTTGTATGGGGTAAGAGGGAAGCAGTTGTATGGAAGGAAGTTAGTGCTTTGGAATAGTTAAGAAGGCTTCCAGTTTTGAAGACTGCACTGTGAAGTTGAGCAGTCATGGTTAACTTTACTTAGAAAATTAGTCTGACAAGCTTTGCACTTCGGTCACATAAGTGCTCATGTACAAAGTTGGCTTAACGGATCTGCGTATTTCAAGTATGCAACTACGAATTTATCCTCTGAGAAATCTTCTGGGGAGTCTGATGATGCATTATTCCAAATGACTTATATTCTCAGACAAGTGCTTTAAAATACTTGGATTATGTCAAGATGTTTAAAGCTAATAAAGTAAGTAGAAACACTTAAAGGCCATTTTAAATGGTAAATTCTAGTTACATAAGTAAGATCTTACTATGTTTGTATCTGTAACAGTGTTAGACCAAGATTTGGTTTCTACCTCCCCAATGTTACAAATGTTCGCTTTTGTTTTTATAAACCATATTACTGTAAAATTAGTACAATTTTGCCTAGCTGACTAAATGAATGGAACCAATTAAATAAAAATTAATAGCTTTTTATAATGTTAAAATGAACTTCCAAAATTGTTTTTGGTGGAATTTTCATCTATGATTTAGAACATTATCATGGAATGATGAATATATAATACTTTCGATTTTTTGCTTTCTGCCTTTTAAGATGCAAGAGTCTATATCTTGTAGAACAACGGGAGGAGAGAAGATCATTTTCCACCTTACTGAGTAGTCTTGCTTCCACCTGTTTTGACTAGAGACTCGCAGAGCTTTTGCTGGTAGATGGTGCATAACTGCTACCTGTGATGCTTCTGTAACTGTTTCAGAGAGATTCATTTAGAAGTGGACATAACCGGGAATGAAGGCTGTCAGGTTAGCTGGCCCTGGAAATATGCAGTGGATCTTGGGAACAAATTAAGATTCATAAAATAGTGCTCCCACTCTTTGACTGGATTTGGAGTGTTGTGATGCTTTCACTTCCTGTACAGGTTTATGGGATCATGGTGCAGACTAGCAATAGAGTTCAAAATTACTTCCCTTTATACTGACCATTTAAAGGATTCTAGAGGAGGGCAGATCTCAACAACGCTCTGAAGTCATCCTTCTAGAATTTGTCCTCTGGCTTGCTGAGATATCAGTTGCCTTTTTATTGGAGCTAAGGAACTTGAATGCCTTACCTACTCATTCAACTGGTAGTAAGCTCATTTTGTAAATAGGAAAATGGTCGTTAGACATGGCATTCATGTTTGTTCAGTGTTAGTCAATAGACCATAGTGGCCTGGATGCTTTAACAAGCAAAATTCCATATCCCCTCCCTTCTTTCCCCATACATACATTTATGAATTTATCTGACAAGTAATATTTGATTTTTTTCTCTCCTAACCCTGTGCTCCCTCCATTTTCTGGAAGTCAAAGAGATGTAGTAGTAAATCATACTGTTCACATGATCATCTGAGATCAATATGAGCACAAAACTCTTCAACTAGGTCTGCCTGGAATGTATATAAAACTGTAAATAAAAATTTGTAAATTAGTGTGAATTGTATCTTGCATATGAGATTGTGTGTTGTTTTGCATTCTCTTCCCTTTTGTAGAAATTTTTCTGTCAGGAAATGATCCAGCTTGTTGGTTTTAGACTGGAAATAGCCAAGAGTTCTGGCTGCACAGTGAGATAACAGGAACTGGAAATAGAGTTTATCAGCTTTGGTCAGTGTCGGTTCTTATTTATTTAGCCTCTCAGTGCCTAATAAGACTTTTCTCCATTTGTTGCCATTAATTTTTGTGAGGTTAGATTCCTGGAAGCAGTGAGTTTGTATACTGTTACTAATACACGTCCATTCTGTGAGTTACAGTTCTAAGATAAAGGGAGCTAAATATGATATAGCAATTGCAAACTGAAGTATTATCTTTTCCCACTTTAGGGTTATTAACATTTTCTACAAAAAATTTTGAAATTCTAAGTCCTGTACACATATAAGAGATGTGACAGAAATGGCTCTTGCTTCAGTTTAAGCATATCTCAGATGACCTCTCTAAAGTTATTCACTGTGTGATTGTAAAAGACAGAAAGGATGTAGGTAGTCTTTTAATGACAACTATTTCCATTTTTTGCTAAAAATATTTTAACTTCATAAATGTGTATTATTTCAGACTTCAGGAAATCACCACCCAGACACTCTCAATTAAAAGCTTAACTCTCCACTTTTAAAATTCATCATATCTGTTTTTTTTACATTATACAGAAGCCTTCTGTACCATTTTATGAGTTCATTATTTCATAATGCAAATGAATGTATTTATCACTTTGATTTTCTGCTTTAAACTTCTTTAAAGCATTTTATACTGCATTCCAAAGTAATACACACTTAAGCTTTGAATATTAATTATTCAGTTGATAGACAGTTAATGATGCTCTGTGGTAGGAGAGTTTTGTTACTGACAGCATCGTGTACAACTTCATTACAGAAGGCAAATGCTGGCAGTTATGCACAAAGGAAAAAGAATTACAAGTATGTGCTAAAGGAGCTTTATCTTTATTTTGAGGTTGATTTGATTGGATTTTTTTTACTTAGTTCATTATATTTCAGAAGGTCCTTTACTGGGAAACCTCATAAGGCACTCTTTTGTTTTCAATTCTTTAAAGAAAAAAAGAGGGCTGGGGATTTAGCTCAGTGATTAGAGTGCTTGCCTTGCAAGCGCAGGGCCCTGAGTTCGATCCCCAGCAACAAAAAAAAAAAAAGAAAATTTTTACATTGAGCCACCCCCCCCCACATATATCACTTGTGTGATTGGATTGTTAAGTCTTGGGTTAGATGTCTTTAAATAGAGAAATACATCATTTTCCCCTATCTTTGGAAATCAGACATAAGTGTTGCAATAAAAGAAAATACTTGAGGTGTGTATTACTTTGAATATTAGAAAATTGAAATTAATAAGATGCGTTGATGAGTTAAAATTTTTTGAACAGCTTTTGCTCTGAAAATTTTTCATTTCAAAATTCAAAATTTGTTAGGGAAGGAAAACCAGAAATACTTGCATGGGAAAAAAATGATAAAGTATAAGGCACTCTGAACTCTATTGTGTTTGAGGCATCTCAAACTGAAGTTTTTAGCTGCCTTTCCTCCTGAAGTTTTCTTTGTTGTCTTTTCTGTGCTTTACATACTTACTGTACTACTGACAGTACAAAACAGCAGGGTGCAAATACCATTCTCTATCTAGTCTCTATGAATCCTGTAGCTTTTCTAATTATGAAACAATCGCTCTCTAAAATACTCTCATCTCAGTTCTTCTCATTAATATTTTACCCACTAAGGGTGTTTGGGATTCATCATTTCAACAGAATTCAAGATAATTTTAAAAATTGAAAACATGATATAATTATATTTCAACTAGTCAGTGAAGAGTAAGAAAGACTCTAGCTGACTGAATTGTAGGCTTAGTTCAGTTTCAAAACTTTTAATAAGGGACTTCCAGAGATAGAGTGAAACCCAACTGTATCCATGTAGACTAGCTCCTGTGACTTGGAAAGGTGCCCCCAAGAACAGTGGAGGAGATGAGAGTGTTTACTTGCCGTAGTTTTAGTTGTGGTGTGTTGCTACTTAAATATAGGTAGTGACATACCAAAGTTTTATTGTTCAGTAAACTGAAGTAGTTTTCTGTATGTATCTACTAAAGTGATTATAAATGAATGGAATCTACAAAGAAGAAACTTTTGGACAATACTGTATTTAGGAGCCTTTGTACAGCTAGGCCAAGTTTCCATAATATGAAGTATTTGACTTTTAAGATATACTGTCATTCTAAGGAAGAAGACATGATATTATCCCATGTGCAAGAAAAAAAAAAGTAATTGTCATTGCATTAAGCTGTATGTTGAATTGGGAAATTGTGACATAAAGCTTAAATTTGTGTTCATCAAATGTGAACTATAGTAGTATAATGCTGCTTTGTATATACGTAAGTGCTACACATAGTCTCAGCACTGAACATGTATTGATACCTCTCAAACGAATGCAACCTTGATGTGGATGTTCGATACGCCTCAGAAAGTATCTGAGTGTCCGAGAACTTGTTCATCTGTTTGCTAATGGAGATACTTCCTGTTTTTTGTTGCATATGTTCACGTTTAAAATTTAATTTTTACATTTTTACTGCTTTTAATTTAAGTAAAATTAGTTCTGTGGGTAAAAAGGCATTGCTTGTGAAGGAAATTTAAAACAGCCTCATTCATTAACTGCTTAAGTAAAAATACACTTTTGTTATATGTTCATGAACTTTTACTGAAGCCGTTTTTCTGTTTAAACATAAATGAATTTAGGTTTTATTTCTGATTAATAAAGCTTTTTACCATTGATTAAACGAAGGAATGTATCTTTTTGAAGAGATTTATATTCTGTAAATAAAAATTGGTTGTAACAATAAAGTTGGGTTCTAACTGCGGTGTATCCATAATTTTTTTACTATGTCAGCTTACTGATGTTTTTATTTTGTAAAAGAAATACAAGACTTTTTAAAGGTAGTTTATAGCAGCACAGTTCATAATAGCTAAATCTTGGAAGTAGCCCCTATGTCTATCAACAGATGAAGGAATAAAGAAAATGTATGTGTGCACAGTGGAGTACTACTCTGCCATAAAGATAAACTTGAGTCATTTGTAGGAAAATAGATGTGCCTGGAGACCATTTTCAGACACACAAGCTTAAATATTACATGGTTTGTCTTACATGAGAAACTCAAGTTATAAAAAAGCAAAATGAAATGTAGACAGAACTAGGGAAGAGGATCAAGACATGGAAGGCGGGAAGGAGAGTGAAAAAAGAAATTAAGATTCATAGATGTACCAACTTCACACAAGGAATGTAAACATGTACTACTCATAAAAGTATATGTATATTTGGAGTGATTAAATCTCATTTTCTGGTTTATAATACATCGTACTAAGTTTTGAAAAGATTTACTGTTGAAAATTTGTGAACACATTGTGTTTTAAAAATTTGATATTCTTGAGCTGGGCACGGTGGTGCATACCTGTAATCCCAGCACTCAGGAGCCTGAGGCAGGAGGATTGCAGTGAGTTGAAGGAGTTAGTTCATGCCTGAGCTGTGTGGAGAGGCCATGTTTTTTAAAAAAAGGGTCCCTCTGATCACGCCTCCTTGTGTCTTCACTGTTCAGGTAGTGTAGTGGTGGGTATAAAAAGATTAGTAAGATGAGTACAGCCTTCAGGTGGTATTTACCATGAAGATCAGTTCTTTGTAACAAAAGCAATAATTTGTGTGTATGTGTAGATGTTTTTATAGAGTATTTTCCAAATTGAGTTTATCTGATGTTTTCTAATGAAGCTTGAGGTTGTATAGCCCCAACCAGAACACTACTACCAAAAGTGGTGTGATTGTTAAGGTTTCCTACGGGATATGAGGGTACTTGTTAATTTGGCCTCTTAATTGTATAGCTCTTTTTTCCCTTTTCACTTTAAGTTATATAAATATTTTGCTCCTTGTCAAACATCCCTTTTCCCTCCTTCATTTTGGCAGCGGTTGGTAATTCTTGCCCACACCAATCTTGTATGCACAGTGATTCTTCAATTTCACCTGTACTCCTTGTACACCTTGTATTAGCATTTTAATGTAAGCACTGGTCCTCTTGTTTGTATGCACATATCTTTCTATCATCTGTTGCTGTGTTTTAAATACACGCTCATAGGTTTTGGTTTCATCTATTGGTTTATAATCTTACTGTACTTATTTTGATACTAAAATTGTCTTGAGTCTGGTTTGGGGGAGTGCCATCAAATAGGGTTCCTCCGTCTTTTTGTTATGTGCCCAATTTTTTGAGCATTTCCATACTTTCTGGCAAATCAAGACATTCTAGACTAAAGAAACGGTGGGACAAGGAAAAAAAAAGGGAAACAAAGCTTGTTAAAAAGGAAGGGAGGAGAGGTTGAAGGGAGGGGAGGGGAATGGGAAAAAAAGAAGCAGCAAGATATATCAAGTACAGTTACAAATTCCCTATGATGAATGTTACCATGCATATATAAAATGTACCACTAAGATAAAATAAAAATACTGACACAGGAAAAAAAAAAGACATTCTAGACTCATCTCTCCTGCTTCAGCCCTGCAGTCAATTGTTTCTCTAAAGAACCTGGTTGCTTTTAGAATCTGGTTCCTTTTTCTGGTATTTAGAAATCAGGATCTGAGAACTAAGAAGTACATTCATTGCTGCTTGGTATCACTGATTTGAGGGTTTTTTTTTTTTTTTTTTTTTTGCTGGAAGAGCAAAGACATACACACAAATATTTATATATAAACACCTATTGTTTTAGAAAGTTCGAGTCCATTCTGATAGCTTCAATTTCTATACTTTTCGTTTTCATAGCAACATCCTACATGCCTGGCCAGAGTTTGCCATACTCATAGTTGAACCTGCACCTTTGAAATGTAAAAATATTCCAACTTTTGGCTACAGTTATTTTTTCATCTTTTTTTTTTATTCCACCTTACGTTTTACCTCATTAAGACCTCCAGACCTTAGACCTCTTCCTTTCCAATTATCTGGCTTTTTGTTGACATGTAGCCCAGTCAGCCTTTGTAACTTAACTATCACCACCATTGTTCTTCCACCACCGTCCAGCCAGCCCTTAGTGTCAGCTGCTTCCACCAGGTGCCTCATCCTCTCCTGCTCTGTGTCTGGCCCTGCTCCAGGATAGAGTTTTGCTAGTTGATGCTTCTATAATTCCAAATTCTCTAGTGTAGAGGGGTAGCATGATTAATTTAGGGATAGAGGGCTAAGTTACTCATGCTCCCCTATTAAAGCCATGTCGTCATCACTGGTCCTTATGAAGTACTTCTAATTTGTGTGTTCATTAATTTATTAATTTATTCCCTTTCAATCTTTACCCCCCATTTTAATCATCTACTCATAAGCAACCAATTTACTGTATTTATTTGAATGTAGTTTTGCGGTATGTATACAGTTTTGTAATTGATGTTTAATTTTGCCGAAATACTGCTCTCTGGGTTCTCATACTCCTTTTATCAGTGCATGATATTATTAAATCTGTCATCATCCTTTTTTAAGGCTATTGAAGCTGCTACTGCAGATAGTCTAGCTTTATTTTGGCTTATATTTGCCTGATACATCTTTTGTCCATTGCTTACCTTCAACCTTTCTAGGTCTTTTTGCTCTAAGTGATGGCTTTTTTACATAAAATTTTTAAACTTAAATCTGAGCCGCCAGCTTTTCGTTGGTAATTAAAACATTTACCTTCTTTGCAATTATTTTATTGAAATTTCAGTGCCTCAGTGTTTCACTGTAGGTATTATACTGTTTCTTTTTTCTGACTATTTCTTTTTACTCACTTTTATATATATATATATATAATTTTCTATGACTGAGTTGAAATTCATACAGTGCATTTTTGTGTTGGTTGCCCTTATGAGGCATACTTACGTTTACTCTAACAAGGTTAGTGCTTGACTTTATCAACATTTGTGTATCTGTCAGTACCTGTGGCAGATTTGGAAATATGCTACTCAGATCCCCTTGCAGTAGAGAACTCCCTTTGTGTGGAGCTGTGGTTAGCTGACAGGCTCCAGCTGTTAGCTCTTTCAAGATCTGCTTTATTCATATTGACATTGTACACTTTCCTGGGCAGCGCCTCGGCAATGGTACAATGACCTGGACATTTCTGCCTAATGTGGGACTGCTTTAATTGGCAGTCTTTGCCATGGACCTCCCGTTCGGTCTGGTGGAGACTGTATCAGATCTGCTTCATAGTCTGGAATTTCTTCCCGAGTGGCGCTGCTTCCTCCCTTTTTTTTCCACAGGTCCCCTCCTCTAAAAATTTTTTTATGTTCCAGACTCTTGGCGTTAATTCCCCGTAATCTAAGCTGCAGCAGTTTGTCACAGAAGTGGTCTAAGAAAGCAGGTAGTTAAAGTTTGGAGCTACTTGGCACACTGGTTGGTGACACAGACAGACCACAGCACTAGGTGGCAGTCTAAATAACTATATATATATATATATATATATATATATATATATATATATATATATATATATATAAAATTAAATCTATCATTAAATCTATCATAATATATATATATTTTATATATATATATAATACTTTGACTGATGGTAAACTGGGATGGAGCCCTGGTAGATTAAAATCCTTTGCCCCAGTGTGGCTGTTTAGGAGTTTGAAATGAAGAGAGGGAATGATAAATATGAAGATAATTGGATTTTTGTTACTAAATCACATTGTTACCCTGCAGACAGATACGAGATCATTTAACAAACAATTGAAACCACAATAACAGAGCTAGCCTATTTGGTAACATACAGTGAGCTTCTTAATTTGAGGGTACTCTCTTGGGATGTGGAATCTAACATCCTTGTAAGGGCTCCAGAAGATGATTCAAACCATTGCTCCTAGTGAGGTTCCTAGAAGGTGGCAAAAAATGGTGGCCTTCATAAGTGAGGTTGAGATCCCTGAACTGCCACAGTAGACAGAAAAAAAAAAAAACAAAACAAAACCCAAGGCCCAGACAGCGGATGGATTGGATATATGAAGCCAGAACACTCATCATAAAGTTAGGCTTCTCAGGGAGGCCTAGGGGACACCTCTTTCACCAAGGCCATTGAGAATGAGCTGGTAAAAAAGGCCATCAGCCAAGTGATGGCTGCCCTGGGTAAGCCATGGCCACGGTAGGAGATGTACTACAGAAATAGCCTCAATGATAGCGAGGGGCATGATGGTGCTGTGAAGTTTAGAGGCCTTACGGTGGTACTTAATTGCCAGGAACCAGGGGATCATGGCTATCAAAACAACCGATAAGCTTAGGGTGACAGCCTAGAGGGCCTGATCAGTTGAAAATTATGGGGATCACTATCACCATTGGATGTGAACAAGCAGAGCTCCTGCCATGGTCCCCATGCTTTGGAGTATCTTTCTGGTAACTTAAAAGCTCTCTTTCTGGTTTTGAGACCAGCTGGAACTGGAACTGGCATCCAGGTCCATGTCATAGACTATGATGCTAGGACTGTGGTGGGATCCAGTTTTCATTTTACCCCTTACAGAAATATCTGACTCACTACCCTGCATATTGAATCAACCCGATTACCCTGCCCCCAAACTCAAAGACTCATGCTTATGGGGTGGTTCTACCTGAAGCCCTGTGGCCAGGACCCAATATAGGAGACCAGCCAGACAAGTGGGCCACTTCTGACTAGCAGAGTGTTTTGGAATGACTGTTACTCATGTTGGACATGGTAGGTTAGGGCCATAGTGATCTACTGACATTGATATTGAACCACGTGTAACGCTATGCATTATTTTTCCTCTACATATGTCTTGACCATGGTACGACCTTCTTTTGTAGCAGCAGAGGCAGTGGCTTGGTCTCAGGCATCTTTCTTTATTCTTTCCTTTTTTTTTTTTTTGTGGTACTGGGGGTTGAACACAGGGCCTTTGCACTGAGCTACAAAACCAACCCCTTTTAAAATTTTTAATTTTGAGACAAGTTCTTGCTAAATTGCCCAGGCTGGACTTGAGCTTGTGATTCTCCTGCCTCAGTCTTTCACAGCATTGGAATTAAAGGCGTGTGCCACCGAGCTTGGCTTCAGGAATCCTTTGTGTCTCTGTGCCTCTGCCTGCTGCACGCACCTAGGCTGGGCATTCCTCCTCGGGCTCAGGCAGTTCAGTAGGGGTAAACACTCTTATCTCCTGTGAGGGCTCTCAAGGCTATTGCTCTGTGATGCCAAAGACATCTGACTGACATCTTCTCCTGCCTCTGACATGGATCACACGTGATCCATGCTGAATGAGGGACAGACATTCCACCTGCAAATAAGACCGCTCTACTTACTCCTCCTACAAGTGCCTCCACCAGCGGGCTTTTTATTGCTAGAATGAGGAACCAAGGATAAAGAACAAAAGAAGATCATCTGTTTAGAAATTCAGGTAGCGAACAAGGAAAGGACAGAGAAGGCAGGGTGATCTGCTATGTGACTGACCTGGCTAATGTAAGTAATTAATCTGAGTATGGGGAGAATAAGGGTCGGGATTCCATAGGGCAGTGTGTTTTGATCCTACTTGGACTGTTTGCCCTGTAGACTATCCTGTAATCTTTAACTATGCATTCTGGGAGGTCTGGGCTGTGGCTTCAAAGATCCTTAGCTCTGCATATCTATCTCACACATACCAATGGACATCATCCCCGCACTTTCCCCAAGGGACTGATAGCCACTGAGACTAGACACTGAAGAAAGGAACACCTGGAAACTTCGAAGTCTGTTAGACAAAGAGCCAGAGTTGGCACTTACAGCTAGAGACAGAAACAACACCACGGCTTCCCTGTTAGAGTGCAGATGTTTGGGGAACTGGCTTTTGGATGGAGTCCTGGTCACATCTGGCTATACTGGATTCACTGGATCCACAAACTTTTCTGATGGTCATTTTTCGAGTTTCCAAATTAATAATTGGTATTGATATATTTGGAAGTTGCAAATAATGTCCATACTGGTTTTTGCCCAAAGGGGTAAGGCCACAGGGAAACATCTTTTACCACCCTTTCCTAAGCCAATAAGAAAAAAAAAAATTGCATCCTGAGAAGGATGGTAGAGATTAGTTTCTCTCTTTCTTTCTTTTTCTTTCTTTCTTTCTTTCTTTCTTTCTTTCTTTCTTTCTTTCTTTCTTTCTTTCTTTCTTTCTTTCTTTCTCTCTCTCTCTCTCTCTCTCTCTCCTTCCTTCCTTCCTTCCTTCCTTCCTACTTTTCCTTCTTCCTTTCTTTTTCCCAGGAGAGACAGAGTCGTACCATATGGTTTAAGTTGTCCTTGAACCCCTTGACTCAAGTGACCCTTCTGCCTCAGTCTCAGTGGGACTACAGTGCATGCCACCATGTACTCTTAAAGATCTAAAGGATGAAGAAATGATAGACTGTTCATAAAATGTGGATGGCTCTTGAAAAAAGAATGTCAACTACCACAAGTTTCCCTAAGTAATAGTGTTGATAGTAGTTGCCATGGGAGTATAATACATGGGGCGTTTGCACTGAGTTACAAAACCCACTAAGGACCAGCCAAGTCCTTTGCCAATGGATTCCAGGCTTGAAACTTGATTCATGTCTAAAAACTGGGTTACAGATCACAACATTTTAAGCTAGACTTCCCTCAGACTGTTCATCCACTCTTGCTCTGATTTACATAAGTAGTGTATGTGTGTTCATCTCTTTTGCCTCAGGAGATGTTCTATTAGCCACCCACCAACACCCAGCCCATATGGTGAAAGGCTTGGAGTGGATAAGTCTACAGCAAGTTGAGTCTGTGGTGCATGTAGTCTTACCACTTGGGTTGTGTGGTTCGGTAGACCCCATGAGTCTTGGTTTATGAATAAGTTGGGTTTGAACATAGATGTCAGCTGGCTATGGGCGGAAGCTGAATTACTGCTCCACTCAGAGTGGCTTTGAAAGGCAGTAATGAAGGCAAACATTACTAGTGGAGGGTTTTGGATGGTCTAACCTATCTGCTTTGTGTGGGAGGAGGTTACACTGTTCATCATTATGGGCAGTGACGAATTGGCCAGAGATGGAAGAAAAAAAAAAAAGATTTGAAGATCAGTGACAAGATCTGGGATAGAAGCATATAGTTGGATGTAGAGGAGGGAGCTCAGTGTTTCAAAGTCTCTCTATCATGAGTTCACATGCCCCAGAGAGAATCCACCATAGAAGAGGCACTAAGCTTAGCTGGCAAAGTGACTTGGCCATTTGATGACAGGCAGCCTTTATGAGTTTTGCCACCCTGGGGCTGGTATGATGGACATAAGAACGAAGTTCCCACATCAGCAGGGACAGGGCTACGGATGGGCTCAATGGCACCGACTCCTCCCTACTACACTAGATCTGCTGCCTCCAAATGTCTGACAAGTCAACAATCAGAAACAGCCTGGGGACTCTCAAGACAGATCCTTGCTCACAAGTGTTACTCCATGATGAACCCTTGTGTTCTCCACTCTGTCCCACTGTCTGCTTCCCAGAGAATCCTGTCCGTGATGATTTATCTTTCCCAAGAGGACACTACATAGCTACTATGGCCATCCCCCAAAATTTGGTGCTCCTAAAACCATTCTCTCACTCCCGTACCTTCCTCTTTAGGAGATGATCTTCCCCCCAATTTAATAATCAACTATACAAAACCCCACCACATTCCATCCTCAGAACCACACTGTGTGTTGTCACCATCTGCTTTTCTGAACTTTAGAAGTATAGATGCTTCTTTTTTTTAATCTCACTTATTGCTGGTGTCTCTCTCTGTGCCCTCTCTTGGGCATTCAATATTTCCCTTTTAATACCTTTCCTTATAAGATATGAGGAAAGTGTCTTTGCACCTAAAACAGAGGAACAAAATGACAGTAAGTCAATATTTCCCCTTACTTGTATCCTTCTCTTTTTGACTTCATAATTAAGCTCCCCACACTCCACCTCGGGTGCTGGGGATTGAATCTAGGGCTTTGTATACGACAGGCAAGTGCTCTGCCACTGAGCCACACCCCTAGCCCTATAACTGGAGTTCTTGAAAAATTAGTGTATTCTTGATTTTTCTATTTGTGCACTTTCAACTTCCTCTTTCATCTATTATAATTTTAATGTGTTTTTTCCACTCTGAATAAAAAAAGCTTTTAAAACATTTTATATCAATTTTAACAGTACCAGAAATTATTTTTATTGAGGGTTTTCTTTGTCATTCAATCAACAGAAAAGTTTTGAGGAAATATAATTTTAAGTAAATTTCCAAGCCCTCAGAGAGAGAGAATCAGTCTGTTCTGGCTAGAAGAGGGAAGTCCAAATCTAGTAATATAGATACAGGTAGAAGTGGGCAGGTATATGGTGTAGATGTTTTTCTCTCTGTCCACTGATCTTTTTCCTGTTCTTCATTAATCAAGGGAAGCCTTTTTTATTTGATTAGATCTTTTTTTTTTTTTTAAGAATTCTCCCAATTCCCCGTCGTAAGATGTGGAGGTGGAGGTGGGATGCCGAGGAAAGAAGGGTTGTGTGAATAGCCTGACCCATGATATTGACAAGTACTACCCTGTCTGCGCACCTCCCTCCTCTCCAAATAATTTCCATTCACCGGCCCTGACCTCAAGTACCTATTGATTGGAGTACTTGACATCGAGGCACATGTGACCAATTGGTTTAACCTTCTGTAAAACTCCATAGGTCTTTCTGTTATTAAGATTCTGGTACTCTTTTAAATTCAGGTCAGCTGGCTATGCTCTTTCTTCTGGATTTAAGGATTCAACTTCTTTTCTTTTCTTTTTCTCTTAAAAAAAATATAACCTTAATTTCCCCTCTCATTATTATAAAGCCAATATCTGTCCACTAGAGTAGAATCAGGAACTATAGGAAAGAGAAGCCAAAAACTAAATTATAGCCCTATTTTAACTTTGAGATATACATATATATATATATTTTTCAGCCATTCATTATGCGTGACATCTATGTTTATCGCTATATGTATGTACATAAGTCTATTGCATTAGTCCATGTCAGAAATGGACTCACACACACACGCACACACACAATATAAAACTGACCTTCTTGTTCTGTCTCAGAAGTGTTTTTGCTTTTGAGAACAACTTTGAATTTCATTTTTAATGGCTGCTTAGAATTTCATTATATAGTATAATTCATTTTGGAGCTTCTATTCTGGACATTTTAGATTCCTAGATTTTTTTTTTAAACCGTAACAGTGTATGACAAACATTCTTGTATCTAAATCTTCGTGCTTTCTTGTCTTTCTGAATCAGTTTCAATCCCTACAAGCTAAATTCTGGTTCCAGTGGAATGCATATTATTAATGTATTTTGGTGTATCTCAAGAAGGTTCAAATAACTTTTCCCTGTTACGTGAAGCTGAAGAGAGAGCTCTTGGTAATACTGGTTAATTATCATTAAAAATACTTGTCCCAAACGTGATTTCCTTCTCTTCATTAAGGCTTTACCACCCACTTTATCTTCTGGAGGTCATGTCCCATACACGGAGGTAGCGTAGAAGGTGGACCTCACCTTGCCCGCCCGTGTGCTGGGTTCTGAGAATATTGGAATGAATACAGCACAGTTCCAGCCTACCTTTTATTTACGGGGCTGGAGGCAGGGCACTGGCGAGGGAAGGCAAATGCATCTCTACAATACAGGGAGTCGAGTGTGATCGCGTGAAAGTGCTAGGGGAGCACTTACTGGGGAATAAGGCTAGCCGCAAGTGTTAAGTCGGAAGTAAGACACACTCAGATTAGTTCACTGGCGTAGAAGTGGCTTTCAGGCAGAGATCTCAACCTGCACTGAGAGAGGCAGGCTGAAGCATGCAGTGGCCTTGTTGGGAACAGCAACGGTCTGGTGAGGCCGGAGCAGGGAGTGTAAGGTGGGGAAGAGCTGTGAATGCCACTAAGAAGCCATGGAAATTGTGTTATGAAGAGGTTGACTGCCAGCAATAAGGATTCTTTTCTTGTGGCTGTTGGTTAAGGAGGTATTTATTGAGCAGAGTCACATGATCGAATGTGAATTTTGGGAAACAAACCGGACGCTGTGTGGAGGGTTACTGACCGGAAGTAGGGAGGCTGGCTAGAAGCCCGGTGCATCAGCTCCCACCAGAGACCAGGACAGCAAGGACTCGGTGCGTGGACACGGGGAAAACTCAAAAGGTAACGTGTGCATGTGTGTGTAATAGTAACAGCATTTGGACTGCAGTAGGTGGAGTTCTCTGGCTGCATGGTGGGGCCATTTTAGCCATCACTCCACAATCCTTTCCTGCCGTACGACGCCATGCTTTATGAATCTGCACTTTGTCACATACTCCGAGAAAAGTAACTTTTGTGGAGCTGGAGGAAGTAAGAGAAAGGTAAAGAGAATGTTCAAGGAGACAAGACGAGTTAAAAATTAAGGCTAGTCAGGGGTGGAGATAAAATGGTTAAAGAAGATAGATAAAAATAAAGAAAGGGATCGAGGGTGGGGGATACAGGAGGGCAGAGAGGGGAAGTAAAATGGCTAAAGATGCCATATGCATATGTACCAATTCCGCAAGGTGAGTGTAATTATTATATACCACAAATGTACTAATAAGAGAAAAAAAGTCATTAAATGTTTATACAAGGCGAGTGGGACTCCCTCCTAAAATCCTGAATTACAAAATTAGAAGCTAACCTTGAATGTAAAAAGTAGGAAAATCGGGACAACAAGGGTGAGTGAATATTAAAATCTGTGACGACACTTGGAGGTAGTCTGAAAATATTCGGAAAGTCAAGGAAGTTTATGGCGCAAACAAGAAACCTGAGGGAAGCTTATGCGCAGCCTCTAAGTTACTTCCGGCTGGGGCACGCGTAGGCACGCTAGCCCCACAAATGCCTACAGGTGTGTAAAAAGCATCATGGTTTGCGCATTTAGGGGCAATATCCTAAAAGACCACAAGGTGGTAATGTAATTTCACAAGTGTGTCTTTGAATCCGCGTTGCTTTCACTCTGGTTGCTTCCTTTCTCTGTTTGTGTTTATGCTTTTCTGTCTCTGTATTTTTAGTCTTTTGAATTTTTCTGACCTTTTCTGATTTATGCATCCTCCGTTTAAAATGTTTTCCACTTCTTTATTTCTCAGCCCATCTCCTTAATTGTCCACTAGAAAGAATGCAGCTTTTCCCATTAGCCACCGAATGGAATTTCATCTTGTCTCTAAATCAAACAAGATTTGTTAGAGAAACCTGAAACTTATATAAATAAGTGCTCAATGTACTTTAATCTATTAGTACCTCTTATCCAGCTTCAAAGTTAGCAATTTATGACCATAAGTTTCACCTATATCCCACCCCTCTCCTACTTCCCATATTATTTGGAAGCAAATTCCAGTTCTGTAATAAGTTCATCTGTAAATATGTCTTTATATATCTCTCATTCATGAGTACTCTTAAACACAACCACAATGCTGGTACTACTCCTCAAAATAATAATGATCCACAATATTACAAAATCCAGTTACCATTTAAATTTCCAGTAGCCTTTCAATGTCAATTAAATTTTTAAAAACCCAATTTACTCTTTGGAATAATTGTCCAAATAAAGTCCTTTAATTGTGATTGGTTGATTTTTCTCTTAATATTTTTCATGCTACAATTTCCTACTTTTGCCCTTTTTTCAACCTGCAATTTTTTTGTTGAGAGAACTAAGTTATTTTTCTGTACTGTCCCACAGCCTAGATTTAAAAAAAAATTTATTTTAAATAGTACATTTTAGATGTACATAGTGATAGCATTCATCATAGGGGATTTGTACCTGTATATGATATATCTTGTTGCTTCTTTTTTTTCCTATTCCCCTCCCCTCCCTTCGCCCCCTCCTCCCTCCTTATTTACAAAAGCTTTGTTTCCATTTTTTCCTTCTATTTCTAGATTTTTTTTTGATTGACAATCCTTAAAATGGTAGCGAAGCATTTTGTAATTTTCTAAAAAAATTCAGATGAAGCTAACCACTTGCTTTCTTTTTTCCCATTACTGGGCTTCTAAATATTGCAGGAGAAAAATGTTACACACCTGTACAATTGATTTGCAGCACCAGTATTTAATCTCAACTGATCAAAAGGGACAGATCATCGTTCTCTCTCCTCCCTCCTTCTCTTCCTCCTCGTCTTTTTTTCCTCGTCTTCTCAGCCTCAGGGGTCAAAACAGGCCAGTGCATATACCGCCGAGCTTATATCCCCTGCCTCCTTTTTTCTGTCCTAATAAATATTATTTCCCCCGTTTACATCCTCCATGCTCCTTAAACTCTGAGGTGTTTTCCTGGCTCCCGTGCTGTAGTCCATTTACTGTTTCCTTTCCTTCGTCCTCAGCTGACTTCCTCACTGGTCCTTGCATTCTGGTCTCACTGTTCTGAAATAGATCTTTGCCCAGTTCCCAGCAAGGGCCACCACATGATGTGGGAACGGTCATGCCCTGCACAGAGACCCCAGGTGAAGGGCAGTAGCGCTCTACTGCCAGTGTGTCCTGGTACCTCTGCCAGAAAGGAGTGCTTTGCTTTAATTAGCACAAAGTGGGCAAAGAGCTGGTGGTAGCCCTCTTTCCACCTCCTCTGTAAATTTCAACAACTTGCATTCAGTTCCCCCTCTAATGTGCTTGTGCTAAGGATTCTAATGATCATCTAATTTCCAAATCCAAGTGGCCTTCTTTTCCATCATTTTCATACCTGTGTCTGCTCAGTGGCTTCCCTGGCATGAAGGCCATGGTTGGCGAGTATAACCCAGGCTGTGGGTGCCAGACAGACCGAGATCTGGTTTCTGGTCTTGCTGCTACTCATCAGCTTTGGGCATGTTACACTCCCAGCACCCCAGTCTCCTCAGGTTTAAGTGACTACTGGAAACTGAACATACCTCACAGACTTGTAAAGATTGGTAGCAATAATGCACACAAACTGCGTCACACGGAGCGTGGTGGCCATAAATGCTCAGTAATGCCAGCTTGACTAGATGCTGGTAAAAGCAATGGGATTCATATGACCCATAGTCTTATGATGGTCAGGTAAGTGGTTATACTGTAAGCTATAGCGCCCAGTGAAAAAGAAAATCTTGTTCACCACTGGTTTGGAGACTTCAAAGAGAACAATTGGGTAAAGTCTAATTAAGGGAATCTGGGAATACTTTGTTAGGGCACATGCTGATTTATACCTCCATCTGGGTCTAACCTGTACCCTTTGGTGGGAAGTGAAGATTCGGTGGTACTCTATTTAGGGCAATCAGACCTGTTGTGAAGTGAGGCAGAGTTTGTTCTGGAGGAATAATGGAAGGAGAGGATCTGAAGGGAACATTAATTAGCCCAGCTGCCATTTCAGATGCAAGGATGAGCACGTTCACAGCGTGCATCTCAGGGAGGGAAGAGAAAATGTCAAGGATTGTACTGGGAAGGTGCTGGAACATTTTGTGTGAATGTGGATATTTGGATGAAATGCCTCTAAGGCCCCAAGATAGCACACAGGCTGTAAATAGATGAGGGAGAAGGAGACAGAAGAGCAGTGTGCTTCTCCACGAGAAGCATCTAGACCGAGCATAGCTCACACAGCACAGGAGTCCCTGAGGTAAAAATGTTAGCTGAAATCCTTTTTCTCTGGAAGTGCATCACTGAAGAGCTATGACTCATTTACTCTGGATTTCAGTTTTCATTCTGTGGTGCTACTGATGCTCCCAGAATGATTAAAAAAGGTGAAGTAATGAATTTTGTTTTACAGTATTTAGGACATCCTATACACTTGTGAAAACTTCTAGGGTACTAGTGCAAAAGAGAATTTCTATAGATGCTCTAAACATTAATTGGACATGTTTCACTGTTGTGGAGAGGATCAAGGGTGTGTGTTTCCTTAGGTTGATTAGTAGCTGACTTATGCCGTCACGTGTGGGAAATATCTGCAAGCATCTCCCCCAGACCTTAGAAACCCGCTATTAATCACTTGTGTCCATGTCACCCACTGGTGTTCAGTCTGGAATGATCTGTGAAAGGTTACGCTTTCATAGTTTCTTGGGATTTGTAGGGCATTGTTCTGAAAACCTAGTTTTAATTTTGATAAATGGATTTAGCAAGTAGTTAATCCCTGAAAAGGTCCAAGATTTACCAGACAGTCGAGGGATGAAGTTAGTAATTTATTATCCGTGTGGGATGCTCCAATCACAAAATAACCCCCAAGCCCTTGACGAACTGAATGAGCAGTAATCAAACATCCTGTACAGAGATACATTTCTTTTAAAGATTTGTCCCAATTCTCTGAAGGAGAGTGATCTTCTGTTTTCCCTTTATCAAGAGAGTTTTTTTTTTTTTTTTTTCAAATTCAAATATGCCCTGGCTACTCCCCTGTTTTCCTCTTCCACCTCTTAGCGTACTGCTTAAAATTACATAGAGGATCTGTAGGGAAAGCTTTGCTCAACTCACTGTCAGGAAGTTTGTTCTCCTGGACCATTTATCTTGTGGACACAGTGACTTTGTATCTGACCATGTTTCCTGCATCCCTTTGGTTTCAAGGAAATTTAAGAATAATGTTTTACCTTAACTGAAAACAATAGGTGAAGGTGTAGGATGGATTTCACCGTGCTAACTAACCTTCTCCTTCAGTTGTATATTCTTTTGCATTTTGATTTTTGCTCTGTCTTAACTATTTTGCCAAAAATCATGGGTGTATATGTGTGGCAGATCCCAGGATGAGGAACAGGACACTTGTTTTCTGATTATGAGCATTCTTTCTGGGTACATAAAAGGTGCTCAATAGTAGTTTTTAAAATCAAAGAATTTCTGAGAGCATGCCATAGTATTTTGTGTGTAACCTGGAGAGTTTTTTTTTATTTTGCAATCCTCAGGATTAAATTCAGGGTCTCCCACAAGTACTCTACTGCTGAGCTACACTTCGGCTTCCCCTGCACCCCACCGACTTTTAAAAAAAACTTGAGACAGGGTCTCACTAAATTGCCCAGGCTGACCTTAAACTTGGTGATCTTCCTGCCTCGGCTTCCTGAGTAACTTGGATTACAGGATGTACCAGGGCATCCAGTTTACGATTATTTTATCACGTGTTTTTCTTTCAGCACAAAAATAGGTGTTCAAGTGAATCACACTCTTTTTTTTTTTCTTTCTTACTGCCCCTAGAACCATCTTTCTAACCTGCAAATCCAACCATTTGATTCTAACATTTTGTTCTTAAAAACCTTTTAATCCTTCAATGGTTTCTAACTGTTGCTGGGATAAAGGCCACTTTCCATATGTGGTGCGCAGAGTCCTGTGTGATGGCCTTTATTTCTCTAGCTTTCTCCCACTCATTGCCACCTGTCACTGTATGCATCTGGCATTTTAAATAATTTGTGTTTTCTAGCTGTAATTAAGGTCCCTAGTCAGTTGACTTTTGTGTTAATCCAAAGGAAAAGTGTTCAAGAAGCGCCTGACTTAATTGAAGGCCTTACAAAGAGAAGCCTTCACAGGAGAGATTTGAAGCATCAAAGAGGTTCTCCTGCCGGCTTTGGAGGGTGAACATTGTAGGAAGACTGTGTAGCTAAGGTAGCTTCTCAGAGCTGAGAGCAACCTTTAGTCACCATCCAGCAAGAACAAAGCAGGGCACTGTGGTGTATGCCTGTAACTCCAGCACTCTGGGAGGCTGAAGCAGGATGATGGCAAGTTGATCCCAGGCAGGGCAATTTAGCAGCTTATGGAGATGTTGTTTCTAAATTAAAAAAAAAAGAAAGGGGGTGGGGATATTGCTCGAGACCTGGGTTGAATCCCCAGTACCACAAAACAAAAACAAAGCTTCAAGGAACTAGATTCTGCCTAGCAACCTGAGAGAACACGGCAGGGAAGTGAGTCCCAGGGAAATCAGAGTCTTGGCCAGCACCGTGCGTCTAGCCTGCGGAAACCCGAGAAGACGGCCTGGCTAGTCTGTTCCTGGGCTCCTGACACGTGGAAATTGTGGAAAAATAAACTGTTTAGTTTTAAGCTGCTAAGTTTTTGGTAATTTATTGTACAGTAATAGGAGACTAATACAGAAGGAGAGAAACAGTGGAAGGAAGGAGAAAGGAAAATGCAAGAGAAGAAAAAGGAAGGAAAGAAGAGATGGAAGAGGAAAGAAGAAAAAAGAAAGAAGAGAGGGAGATAAAAAGGCTATTTTGGTCAGAGTTTCTCCTCCCTTGTTCTTTTTTCTAGATCAGAATGACAGACTTGCCACCACTTGTGCTTTCTCAGAGAGTAATAAGTACCTCTTCATAAAGTCTTGTGTGGTTTTAAATCTTCTACATTATAGCTGATGGAAAATTTTGCAGATTTACCACTGTATAGTATAAGCCAGTGTCACCTTTTATTTACTTTTTGACTTATTTCTTTTAAAGTTAAGGGGCACTAAAAATGTTAAGTTTTCTAAAAGAATTGATTTATTTCTTTCCTCCTTGATATACTCTGTAGATTTTTTACTTATTAGGCTTTTGAGCATCCTTTGCACTCATCTTAAATTTTTTGTTTTGATTTGTAAGCTATATTATGTATCCAATAATGTACATGTTTCTAGTCTTAAAGATGTTAACAAAATGAACTTTTACATACAAATCGCTCAATTAAAACATAGATTATTATCCACTACTCTTGTCCCTCCTAATGTGCACTTTACAAATTACACCCTCATCCCTGGACTCCATACATTTTGTATCAAGAATGTTTTGCTGATGTTTTAAATTCCTACAGAGCCCTCAGTAATATATTGCTTAATCTTATTTGTTGTGGATATTTTTGCAGTAGTTTTATGGTGCACTTTTCTGTGCCTTGCTTTATCGTTGGTGTCTCGGTGCATTTCCTGAGATGCATGAGCTCGTGGTTCATGCGGTTTTTCAGTTACATAGTATACAATCGTGCATGGCATAATATTTCAATTGATGATGGCCTGCATATATGACATTGGCTCTATAAGTTCATAACAGAGCTGAAGGACTCCTGTCATCTAGTGCCACTGCAGCCGTCCTATTGTCATAGCACAATCCATTACTCACATGCTGAAGCCAAACCCAAGGTGCTGCTAATCATAGAAAAGTATAGCAATACAATTCTGTATAATACATATTACTTGATAATTATAGTAAGAAACCATGTCAGTGGCTTGCATATTTATTATGCTATAATTTTAAAAATTGTTTTACACCATACTTGTATTTATGAAAAAAATGTAGAAATAGTACGGCACAATTTAGGCTTGCGGCAGCCTCGTACGTCTCACATGTCATAGTTAAGCTGGATCGTCAATTTGAATGGCTTGGGAGCTGCCTAGGGAATTAGTGAAGCATGTTCTGAGTGTGTCTGGGTTGGTCACGGAGGCATGGCCTTGGGTACTATATCCCGGGCCTTGGTCCCTTCCTGCCCTGAGCCACCCAACTATAAATGGAAACCAAAATACCTCTTCTTTAAGTTGCAGGCGTCGGGTGTTTTGTCCTAGCAATCAGAAAGCTGACCAGCAGATCCTGTTTATGGTGTCTCTTGATATTGCACCTTTTCTGGATCTAATCTCATGTTATTTCGTTCATCATCTCTGTGGAGCAGTTTTTTGATATGTGTAATCTATCCTGTGTACATAGTAGGCTGTACCATCTAGGCTTGTGCAAATGCACTCTCTGATGTTTGCACAATCACGTCATTTCCTGAAAGCACAGTTCTCAGAGTATATCTCACCTGTTAAGTGATGCATGACTATGTATAAAGAAATCTCAGGTTTATCTATTCTACTGTAATAGACATAGGGTTTATCTTGACTTAAAGTTTTTAGTATTTTATACAATGCTGCTGTGAAACTCATGTGCCGATATAACAGGTCAGAGATTTCCTAGCATGTATATTTAGGAATGGGCTGGCTGGCTCACAAGTTTATGAAGGATTCATTCTCTTAGGTGTCTTAGTTACTTTTCTTCTTGCTGAGACAAAATACCTGACACCCAAAGTTAAAGGGGGAAAGGTTTATTTTGGCTCATAGTTTGTAGAGGTTTCAGTCCACAGTCAGCTGGCTCTGGGGCAGGGTGGCAGGGCAGAAGGGCATCACAGAGGAGAAACAGTTCATGGCAGGCAGAAGACAGTAAAAGCAGCAAGCAACAATTGACAAGCTTCTTTCTGTCCCTTATGTTGTATTGAGGCTACCCACTCTTGAGAATGTAGCAATCAAATCCTTAATGCTGGCGCCCTTAATCCTACCTTGCACCATGAATCAATCCCAGCGTCGCACACTCTAGATCTAGCTACCTCTGAAGAGCCCCACCCATGACTGCATGAGGCTGTGGGAGGACATCTAGACACAAGCCATAACATTGGGTAATACCATATTGCTTTCCAAAGTAGTTATACCAATTTATACTTTCAATTATCACTGTAGGAGCCCTCCTATTACTTCACATTCTCCCAGCATGTGATGCTGTCAGAATTCTCACAGTTTCCCTAGCTGGTCTGTATAAAATGGAATCTCATTGTGGTTTTACTATGTGTTTTACCTATTGCTCATGATGTGAACATGTTTTAGTATATATGGTGTATTTCTGCTTCGTCTTCTGTGGGACATTAATTTGTATCTTTGGTCTATTTTTTTCCATAAGGTTATCTTTAAGGAATTACAAGAGTACTTTATAAAATATGGGTATTAATCTCTTCTCAGTTATATGAATAACTCCTTCCAGATTGTGGGAAAATCTTTTACTCTCTTACTGCTATCTTATGTCGAATAGTAGTTTTTAATTTAATTTTAATTTTAATACATTTAAAAAATGTTAGTCTTATTTTATAGGTTGTGCTTTTTTGTCATATTTAAATTTTTTTCCATTTCTTAAAGATATTTAAAAGATAGCTTATATTTTCTAAAAGCTTTAAAGTCTTACATTTAATATTTTTATTCTTTCTCATATGAACAGCCAGTTTTTCTCATAGAATTTATTGAATAGTCATTGCTTTCCCTGGTGACCTATAGTGTCAGATACGACATAAATCAAGCTTTCATAAATGACTGCTCTCTGTTATATTTCATTGATTCATTAGTTGATTGCCATACGAGTACCTCATGGTTTTAACCATTGTAACTTTTTTTCAGAGCTGTCTTATGTGGTAAACCACTTGAGTTTTCTTTTTCAGAACTGTATGGGTTATCTTTAGCCCTTGACTTTTCAGTATAATTTGCTGCCAATATTTTATTGTGGATAGTTAAAAAGTAAAAGCAAATTTTACAGTAAAAAATACCCATGAACCCAATGCTTAGATTCTGTAATTAACATTTTATTATGTTTCTCTGTCATATAGCTATCTATCTCTTTATCTACCCATTAAACTGCTTGTGATTTCTTTTCTTTTCTTTTCATGCTGGGGATCAAACCTAGGGCCACATTTACAAGAGGCAAGTGCTGTACCACTGAGCTACATCCCCAGCCCTACTGGCGATTTTTAAAAAAATTAGCTTTTAATGTCACATAAACCCCACATTGGACTGTGATTGAAGTTAAATTGAATATATAGAAAAAATTGGGGATTACTGCCATTGTTCCAATAGATACATGTTCATATGATCCATGAACATGGTATGTCTCACATTTATCTAAGGCACCTTTTATGTTTTTCAGTGAAGTATTATATTTTTCTTGATTGAGATCTTGCAAAACTTTAAAAACATTTATTATACATTTTTATCGTTGAGTTTTAAAGTGATATTTTTAAAAAGTTAGATATTCTACACTTAATCTTAGCCAAGAATTGGTAAAAAGATATTCTAAAGCCAAGAAGTGATAAAAAAGTTAGATATTCTAAAGTTGTATTCCTAGTGTATAAAATTAAGTTGACTTTTATATTTAGCTTAACACTATTAATTTGTTTGTACGTGTGTAGTGTGTGATGAAGCCCAAGTGCTTTACCACTGAGCTGCATTCCCAGCCCAACACTAATAATTTTATATCCAACTGCCTTGTTAAAACTATTTTCATGATTCTAACGTTTTGTATATTTTTTGAGTTTTTATGTGTACACTAATGTATTTTTGTGTGTGTGTGTGTGCCAGGAATTGAACTCGGGACCTTGTGCTTGCTAAGCAAGCACTCTAACCACTGAGCTAAATCCCCAGTCCACACTAATATTTTATTTGAATAACAATACTTGTTTTATTCTTTTACAATCTTTATGCTTATGACTTTTTTCTTTTCTTATTTTACCGGCTTGAATATTCTGTACATGAATATAAGTAGTGATATCAGGCATATTTTATGGTATTTCTAATTTTAGAGTTAATATTTTTAATTTTTCAAAATTGACCTGATGCTTGTTGCTGTAGGTTTTTTGTTTGTTCATTTTGTGGGGTTTTGTTGTTGTTGTTTTTTGAGAAGGGGTCTCAGTTTGTAGTTCAAGCTGGTCTTGAACTCATTATGTAGTCCGGGTTGGCCTTGGACTTGCAGCGATCTTCCTAGGTATGCGCCACCACAGCTGGCTTGCTGCTGAAGGTTTTATTTTGGGGGAGGGGTAGATGTTTTGGTTTGTTAGAAATTTTGATATTTATTTTTTCAGGCAAATTACAGATTTCCATGCAGTTCTGAATGCTTTGGAGTTGAGACAGTGGCTATGAACCTATGTGAGTTTCTTTTAGAATGGAGACAAAATTTCTCAGCAGGAAGTTCTTCCTCTCATACTTTTGTTTTTAGCCACTCCTCAAACCCCCATTCCTAACTGCTACCTTTGTCCTCAGCCTAATACTGCATAAAGACTCAATGAACACCTGTTTACTAATGCCAAGCTTTCTGTGTGCTTCTAGTCCTGGGAGTTGGTTGTCCATTCTGCATGAAAAGCTCTTGCCCGTCTGCTTAATCTTTTCTATCCCAAAACTGATATATTGTTTGAGTCAAGCTATAGATGTCCGTCTGGTTGTCTTTATAACTCAGAGTAAGCAAACATCAAAAATAGGACAGCCATGAACATTTTTAATTCTCTTAGTAATTCAAAATTTTTGAGTTCCTTATAGAACTCTTTTTCTAAGTAAAATCCTTAACTACCAGCAGTGAAAATTTGAGGTCAAGGTATCTAAATTAGGACATATATGTAGTATGAGGAAAACTAGGAATATTTCAAAATGTATTCCAGTTTAATTGATGAGCAGAAATTCTTTCCTTTTGTCTTGGTCTCTGTATTAATCAAGTGTTGCAAAAATGATGGTATAGAGCGAATTGTCCTGAACCCAGTGGCTCATCACCAGCATTGATTTCTCCTGCTCATGCTTGTTGTCACTTCTTTGCGTCAGGATGTCATTGGTTGGTTAACTGCATAAGTTTCTTCAGGCTTTGGACCAACACCGGTCCCAAGAATGGAAGAGGCTGAGTCAAATTATACAATTTACAAAATTCTAACCAGAAGTTTGCACTTCTGTGTTATATGTGGTAATATCGAACTGGTCAACCAAGTCACACGCTCAGGCCCAACATTGATGGGCTGAAGAAAATTATTCTCTCTGGTACTATGCACAATAGGTGACATAAGCAAAGGTAGGGAATGAATAAAGACCCAACAGCAGTGATTCAACCTATTTCAGTATATATGATTAAATGAAATAATATATGAAGTGCTTACCACACAGCAAGTGCTCAGTTTAGTTGATTATTATTATATTTAAAATGACATTAAACCAGTTGTTTTTTAGAATCTGCGATATACCTAAATTTTCCAGTTTACCATTTAAGAATTTTTCTCTTCTTCCCCTTCTATCTCTCTGTTCCCTTTCTATTATGATGTAAATAATAACTTCAGTTTACGTTTCTAAATGTTGGCTTTCATTACCAAATCTCTTTGGTATTCTTATTATAGTCTTATAATCTTTCATACTCTTAGGATCTTTAACTAACGTGAAATTCAATGCTGTGCCTGTTTGAAGAAACATGGGTTGTTTATTTACTTTTCTGTTTCTGCAGTGGTTGAATGTTATTTTGTGCAGATAACTGTTTTTGATTCAAATAGGCAACATGATTTCAGACCTAATTACTATAGAAGTAATTGCTCCTTGGCAGATGGGGTTTGCCAGTCTGCCCAGACTTGCGAATGTCAAATAGCCAAATGAATGCGGGGCATGTTCAGATCCACTAATGGAATCCATTGACCTCAGTGTGGCAGTCCACAGGACTAGGATTGTAGCCACCAAACTGTAAAACGAGTGTCTTCAAATCCCTGTTTCTTCTAAGGCTTCAAAAACAATAGATGTCCCACATACCATTTTGAGAAGATGGTAGATAAACTGCTTTTGTAGACCATCTCCCTCTAATCTATGAAAGAGGTTGGATGGATCAGGAGATGTTGATGGAGATTAGAGAGAGGAAATTTTAGAAAGAGTTTTTAATATCCTGCTCATACCCTTCCCTCATGGAGTTGGATGGGAGGGGTTTCTGCCTCACCTCAAGCAAAATGTACTTCACAGGAATAAAGATTCTAATATGCTTCCCTGCTGTTTGGGGGCCACAGAGGACTAGTATTTGACACATGCTTGAAGCAGTTAAAAGCAAGGGCTGTGGCTAGAGCTCCTGGTTGTTTTCGGTGGGACAGGCAATGATTTGGAATCTTTCCTATAATCCAATGTGGGCAGCAGGTGAGACAAGAGCTGCCATTGATCACCCTAGGTCCTGCCGAAGTGCACACGGTAGGAAGGGCAAGGAGCCCTTATCAGCAGTTGTATGGTGGAGACACCAAGGGAGGAGATGTAAACAGCCAGCCAGAGTAAATAAATCCACCTGGTTCTGCAGGTGGATGGTCTAGCAGGTGTTCTCCAAGAAACCCTCGATGCACCTCTTGAGATCAATCAGTTGGAAGGAATCCATGTCAGATTGCCTCAGGGTTGGTCAGGTAAAAGCTTTCTCTCTGTAACATTGCTTCTCCTTTGCCTGCGCATGTCTCCAGTCCCATCTTCGGTCTTGCACAGGAGAGGGGAAGTCGATTGAGGGACGTGGAGGAGGGGGAGAAGCAAGAGAGAAAACTGAGAAGAGGCTGAATGTGCAAGCCTAGACTGAGGGAGCAGATCTCTGATGGGGTGAAGTGAACTTTTAATTCTAAACTCTGTAATTTGACTTGACTTTTAATTATGGCATGAAACTTTCTCAGACAAAATGACTTTATTATGTCAGAATGCCTGGAGAAGCCAATTTCACTTTCCCAGAATTTTCCCCAGGAGCAGAGAAAGAACTTACAACATAGAATGAATCAGGCTTGAGGTGGGTGGTGAAAAAGACTGTTGTTTTATACTAGTTCTGTATGTATACACTGATGGAGAGTTCTTTTTTCTTCTGCAGGCAGTTTTCTGACCTTGTTTCAAAGAGCACTGATTTTCAATTTGGGACTCCTACTCACTCTAGATGCACATCATACTTTGTTTGTGTTGCTATAACAAAATACCTGAGGCTGGATACTGTACTTGATAAAGAAAAGAGGTTTATTTAGCTCATGACTCTGGTCGCTGTAAACTTCCAAATACTATGGGACTGGCGTCCTGGTGAAGGCTTTTCTGGTTGTGTGATGACATGGCAAAGAAAAGGAAAGGGAACTGACCATATGCAGAAGGGCCAAATACCTGGGGTAGCCTCACCTTGTGACAGCCCACCTCATGAGAACTAATTCAGTTAGGTGAGACACAACCTGCTCTGGGTCATGCATTAGTCTACTCATAAGAGTGGAGCTTCTTCGACATCATTATCTTGCATTAGACCCCACCTCTTAGATGTCCGCCCAACTTGACACCACTACAGTGAAATGGTGCAATGCAAAATTCTAGCACATGGGCCTCTGGAGAACAAACTACATCCAAGTCATAGCAGTAATACTCCTTCTGTCAGCTAGGAAGCACAGAAGAAACTTGGGAGCGGGAGCAATTTGCATATGTAAATTGAAGAGCTACTCACTGATTACTTTGGTGTCCAGCATCTCATTTGGAAATTCCTCCCACAGATAGACCTCAGACTTCTTTGTGATCATCCAAATCATCTGGAAAGATTTTTAAAAATTACAGATTTCTATGTCCTACCCTGGATCCACTGAGTGAGATACTGGGGGATTTGGAAAGAAGCTTGTCCATCTTCCAGGCTATTGTGGCCCACTGGGCTATGAAGTTTGACACTTGGGAGACTAGGTGGGATATTGTGAGGGTGCTGGAATCTGCAGTAAATGAATTTCTCTAGAAAGACCAGGTATTTGGGTGGAAGGAGTGAGACCTAATGAGTTTCTGCTTTGTTTTCTTTTTTCATCCTTCCATCTTTAGAACATTTAGATTGCTATTTTAAGTCACAAAATAGACGTTAGAATGTTTACTGAGTTGGTCTTTTTCCACCGTCCTGGAACTTTACTTCTGTTCTAGTGGCTTTTTGGCCATCTGGTAATTCTGTTGATGGGAGCAAAATGGAAAACAGAGGGCACTATTAGCCTGCAACTCCAAAACATAACAGTTGTCTGACTTTCCACCAATCCTGCCAAAACTAGGCCAATGACAATATTGTTTCTAACCCACATGCCTCCCTCAGGCCAATTTGGAAACCCATCCTTTGTAGCAGAACAAGTCTGTCACTGATGGAAAAGGCTTAATAGGTTAAAAAATAAGGATTAGGTCCAGGAGTTTAGCCAGCATCAAGACATGTGTTTCATCATTAGGGTTGGGTGTAGGATAATGATAATTCTAATTTTCTTTGTCTATTTCTTTGGAACTCTTTGCTGTTGTTGAATAAGTACCAAATGAAATGCACTATTCTATTAATGTTCTCTTAGCCAGTATCCTAATTATTTTTCTTGACAAATGTCTGTGAGAAGGGTGTTATAGTAGCCTGATTTATGGCTACTTCACTTTGCAAGTCATATGCTCAAGTTAGGATAGCACAAATAGAAGAATATTTTAAGTGCCAAAAATATGAAATGTTAAACTTTATTTCTGAGTGATTTTATTTTTGTTCTTCATTTAGAAGCATTAATGTATTTACTTGACAACCGAGCACTGAGGGAGATCTTTCAGCTGGTATAAATACCTAAAAGGCCAAAGTGGAATGCATTTATCTATTTACTGAGTTTTGAGTAAATTGATGACTTGAGGAATTTTAGATTGCGCACCTCTATTCCTAATTAAACACAGGAAAAGAGGAGGAGTAAGGAACAACATTTTTTGCACTTAGACTGAAAGAAGAGAGAGTTGGTGTGTTTGAGTGGTGAGGGAAAGAATGTGACAATTATTCTTGAATGACTGAAGGGTTGTTATAAAGAATTTTGATGTTCCTTGGCAGACTATAGCTCTTTCACTCCCCATATCGAGTTGGTCACTAAGATGGATGAAAATTGTATTCCTTATCTCTCGAATCTGTTGATTCATCTGTATTCTCACTTTGCTGCATTAGTTTAGACACATTTTCCCTTTTCTTTGTCTCTGGTTTTTTGAGTCAGAGGGCCTCACTATGTGGTCCGGGCTGGCCTTGAACTCACTGTTGTAGCCCGGATAGTCTTGTACTTGTGCCAGTCCTGTTTTGGCCTCCTGCATGCTAGAATTGCAGGTGTGTGCTGCCAGGCCTTCTTCCAGACACATTTTCTATTGTAGGAAAAAGGAATGGAGAGAAGATAGGAGAAAGAAAGGGTAATAACCGAGAGACATTTACAGGTCTTCTCTGATATTTTCTTTTCTCACTGGTCCCTTCAGATGCCTCTTGACCTCTGACGGGGTGCTTCCTGTTAAAATCATGGTAAGTTGGAAATATCATAAATTGAAAAACGCTCATAATACGCCTAAGTTTTCCAAACTGAGTAGTGGAGCAGCTGTGTACACTTAGAGTATGGAGTCAATCGCCACTTACTGCCTGGCGCCAGGAGACAGCATCATGTTGTATATTGCCAGCCTGGGAAAAGATCACAATTCAAAGTCTGAAGGTTTCTACTGAATGCATATTGATTTTGCACCATCGGGACCTTAATTAAATTGAACTGCATTAAGTCAGAGAAAACTGCCAGTACTTCCCTTGGAGAAATCTTTCATATCAGGAACAGTATCGTGGTACTCCCTCATGTGGCCTTCTTTTCTCCTTCCCCACTGCCCGGCTGGGAAGGTCTGAGCTCCTTATCTTAATGTGTAAGTCTGCTCCTTCCAGATTTTGCTAGTTTTATTATCAGAGATTGGATCAAAAATGTCCCTCTAAAACCTCACATGTTCAGAGATGGGACTTTTGGAAGGCGATTAGATCATGAGGAGGCCAACCTCACAAGTAGACTAATTTATTGATGAGTTCATGCTGAGTGTGTTAGCAGGTGGGACTGGATGGAGGAACTAGGTCATTGGAGTGTAACATAGAAGGATATATTCCTGTCCCTACCCCTTCCTCTCTCTTTTTCTCTGGCTCTTCCTCGCTCTCTCTGCTTCCTAGCTGCCATGAAATGAGTAGCTTCGCCCTACCGTGCCCTTCTGCCATCATAGTTCTGCCTTGGAACCAACCAAAGATGAACTAAACCCCTGAAACCATGTCTTAAAATAAATCTTGCTTCATTTCATTCCAGCAAGGATAAGTTGACTAACACATTTATCTTCTTGTACTCCACAACTTTTTTGGGGACACACTGAGCTACTCAAAGTATCCTAAATATGTCATGCTTTTCTGTGCGTTCATGCTTATATCCACCCACTTCCCGGTACCTGTAATTCTCTGTCTTTTGATTTCTAGTTATCTTTTATGATTCTCTAATACTGTGTTCTCTCTGTAGCCTTCTCTGCCCATTTCCTTAGTAGAGTTGGCCAGAGGCTTCCTCTTCCAGTTTTTCAAAGTACTTTGTGCATCTGCACACTGACACTTGTTAATTCTAGTGTCAGACCCCTCTCCTTATCCTGTGACCCGGAGAGCTCCCTGAGAACAGTCATGTTTATATTCTCAGCTCCCAGAACACTGTGTTCCTGTAGTGATGCTTTTTACAGTGGGATTTCATCTTAAAGGAAATTAGACCTTTTTGGGGGGAGGGGCAAGTGCCGGGGATCAAATTCAAGGCCTTGCACTTGCTAGGCAAGCACTATACCACTGAGCTAAATGCCCAACCCTAAGTAAGCACTTTTAAAAAATCATAGTTCCTCAAAAATTTAGCAGACTCCCTGATACAGAGTAGGAGCTTAAAATAAGTCAGGGGAATGTTGAATGAACTCTGAACACTTGAATCTTTCTATCACTCAGGAAGTACTCGAGCATTATAAAAAGTCCTTCATGATGGACCATTTAAAAATTTCTACCATGAGTTGTTTGATTATAATATATGTGTATCTTTATATACACATACCCACACAATACATACATATGTAAACACACACACATACAGTTTTGGGCTACATACATAGATAGTAAATAGATAAGTCTATCTCTTTCTATATCAGACCATAAAATAATAAGAAAAAATTTCTAGATCATAATTCTTCCTCTATTCCTGCATGAAGAACATTAACTGTGAATATTATTTAAAGCTTGTTTCTCTTACTTTCAGCAACTAGGGCTGCTCCTACCTTTTCAATTCCTTGGAGCAAATCTTCAGAGTAATTCTCACAGCAACTGACAATTGAATTACCCACATGATGAGAGGATTATAAAAAGTGGATAGTCTGGAAGGGGAAAAATTCTCATATTTTCTCTTCAAAGTTATAGAAAATGGAAAGAAATGATGCAAAAAATGGAAAATGGCAGAAAATTCTATAATTTTTAAGACATATGTATATAGCAATATATATACTCATCTAGTTGGGTATTGCATATTATGTGACTTTATTGTTTATCCAACTTATCAAAATATACATATATATGAAAAAGATACTACCTATTATGCACCTTCAGTGTAAGAAAATATAATCTTTGACATGAAGCAATCATCTTGATATTATCTTTGGTAAAACAGTATGTCTTACAAGACAGTCTTTGACCTGAAGTCAGTATACCAGTCACATGCAGGCTATAGTTAGACATAGGTAAATCTGGTGTAACACAGAGAGAAAATTCCAAAGTTCCAAGGAAAAAAGTTTATTTCTCCATCACAGAAAAGCGGGAGGCATGAAGAGGATCCTGGGAGAGGGTGTAACTGTTGCTGGAGCATATCCAGCAGCAGGGTTCTAACTGATGCTTTGTGGTACCAAGGGCAATAATTTTCAAACTTTACCATCCATCAGAATCACCTGGGAGGCTTCCAAAACATGGAGTTCTGGGCCTCAATTCTAGAGTTTCTGATTTAATAGTCAGAGGAGGGACCCAGAAATTTATATTTCTAACAAGTTCCTGAGTGATTCTCATGCTCCACCCTGGACTCTGTTCTCAACTAACCCACCCACAGGAAGAGAAAAACAGAAAGTGAAGTAGGTGTCACCCAAAGATACATTTCTTTACCCGAAGTTCTTTTTTGGCAGAGCAGAGTCAAATGGCCTCACCCCTCTCTGTGAGAAGTGAAAATGCAGTGGCTTCTATTATTAAAAGGACGGAGAAACCATTGTAAGATAAGTTTTCTGACCTATGAACAAGGCATGCATGCCTCTCTAGTTACTTAAGAGTTCTGTGATTCAGCAATGTTTTGTAGTTTTCAGTATGTAGATCGGTGGTTGTGAGCATTTTAGAGACGAGTGCCCAAACTGCAACCCATAAAATGCCAACACTGCAATTAAACCTGAATACTGAGGTTTTAGTTTAGAAAAAACAACTCATACACTAACATCTTTTGTCTTAAGAGAAAAACAAATAATGTGGGTGCCATAGGTTCACCACCACTGGTATAGATCATTTACATTTTTATCAGATTTCCGTTAAGTATTTTACATTTTTTGTGTTACTCTAAGTGGTATTTTTAATTTTTGCATATTTGCACATACATAAAAATACAAATTAATGGAAATTCTCTCCAAATTGTTCTATATGAATCCAGAATAAACCTAGAAAAACCTAGCAGGCTTTTTTTTTTTTGGTAGAAATTGACATGCTGATTTACAAATTCATAGGGCAATGAAAAGGACCTATAACAGTCAAAAAGACTAGAAGAAAAAAATTGGAAGGCTAATATGACTTGATTTCGAGACTAATTACAGAGCTGCAGTTACAAATATTATGGTTGTTATGGACTGAATCTTTGTGCTCCTTCCTGCATTCATAGTTTGAGTCCTGAGCCTCGTTAGATTGGTATTTGGAGATGGAGCCTTCAGGAGACAGCTAGTGTTAGATGAAGCTGGGAAGAAGGGGAACTTACAAGGAGATTAGTGTCTTTTGGAAAGGGACATCAGAGAGCTTGTTTTCTCTCTCTCTCTCTCTGCCATGTAAAGGTACAGTGGGAAGGCAAGTGGCGAAAAGAACCTTCACTGGAAATGGAGCATGTTGGCCACCTGATCTTGGACTTCCAGTCTCCAGAACAGTAAAGAAAATAACTTTTCGGTGTTTAGGGCGGGAAACTTATGGTGTTTCGTTACATCAGTTCACGCTAACAATGACCATGAAATGTAAAGGCAAATAGATCAATGAAACAGAATACAGTTTGGAAATATACCCACAGAAGACAGGCAACTGATTTTTTGACAAAGGCACAGAGAGAACTCAGTGGAGAAAGGATAGTATTTTCATCAGCTGCGCCAGAACCATTTGGGAATCTTCATGCCAAACAAAACAAAACAAAACAAAACAAAATAAACAAACACCAGCTGAAGTCTTAAACCACATATAAAAATGAATTAAAAATTCACCCAGTTTGAATCATAAACCCAAATATGAAACTTAAAACATAGAACGTCTGGAAGAAAAAATAAGGTAAAATCTTTGTGACCTTGATTAAGGCAACATTCCTTATATATGATAACAAAAGCATGACCTATAAATTAAAATATTGGTAAATTGGACTTCATCAAAACTAAAAAGTTGTCCTCTTCAAAGGACACTGTTAAGAGAATGAAACACAAGCCACAGACTAGCAGGAGTCATTTGTAAAGCATGTATCTGCTAAGGGACATTTATCTATAATAGAAGAAGAACTCTCAAAACTTAGTAATGTGAGAATAATGCAAGAAAAAATGGGCAGAAGATTAAAAAGACTTCACCAAAGAAGATAAATGGATGGAAATAAGCATCCGAAGAGATGCTTCATATCATTATTCTGATGTTGAAATCCAGAATACGTAAGGAATTGAAGCAACTGAATAGCAAAAATAAAAAACAAACCAGAATGTTCTATTTAAAAAACAGGCAATAGATCTAAACAGACATTTCCTAAGAGAAAATGTACAAATATTCAACAAGTATATAAAAATGCTCAGCATTGCTGATCATCCGAGGAACGCAAATTAAAACCACAATGAGATACCACCTGACTTCATTTAGAATGACTATTATCAAAAAGATAAAAGATAAGTGCTGGCAAAGATGTAGAGGGAAGGATCACTTCTACATTGTCAGTGGGCCATAAATTAGTACAGCCTTGTAGAAAATAGTATAGAGCATCTTCAAAACATTAAAAAAAGGAACTACTATGAAACCTAGCACTTCTACTACTTGTTATATATCCAAAGGAAGTGAACTCAGTATGTTGAAGAGACATCTACTCCCCCATCTCTGTTGTAGCACTATTGGCAGTAGAAATGTAAATGACCAAAGTATACATCAACAGATTGATGGATAAAGAAAATCCGGTGTGTGCACATAATGGAATACTATTCATCCACAAAAGGGATGAAATCCTGTCATTTGCGGTAAACATGGCCGGAACTAGAGGTCATTAGCTAAGGGAAATAAACCACGCCCAGAAAGGCAGGTACCACATGATCTCACTCATATGTGGAATTAAAAACATTGACCTCATAGAATTTGAAAGAAGTTGGTGGTTACCAGAGCCTGGGAAGGGGAGGAAAGGAGATGAGGTTGATCACTGGGTATTATATGATCGTTAGGACTAGGATGTTCTGGCATTCAATTTTATAGCAGGGTTAACACAGATAATAACAACAATGGACTGTAAATTTCCAAATAGTTCAAAGAAAGGATTTTGAATGTTTTCACCATAAAAATGATGAATTTGGAAGAGGTAGATATGTCCAGTTTGATTAGAACATTACATAATGTATGGAAAATCACATCATACCCCATATACATGTACAATTTTTATATATCAGCTAAAATAAAATATCATTACTTAACAGGGAAATACTAATTAAAATCCTAATGCGATACTACTATATATCTCTAGAATGGATAAAATCAAAAGGACTGATATACTAAGTGTTGGCAGGATGTGGAAGAACCGGAACTCTGACACAATGATATAAAATGATATAGCTATTTCCAAAAATTTAACAATTTCTTCAAAAGTTGTCATATGATCTTGCTATTACACACTAAGTTATTAACCAAAGAGAAAAGAAATCATACGTCCAAATAAAGACCTTTATATGAGTGTTCACAGAAGCTTTATTTATAATGTGCCCAGACTGGAAAAAAATCTAACACCCATCAACAGGTAAATGAATAAGCAAATTGTGGCATATATATATGATGCAATGGCATTAAGTGATAATATAAAAGACCTATTGGTATATACAGCAACATGGATGTATCTCAAAATTATTATGTTAAGTAAAAGAGACCAGACACAGCATACTTACATTATAGGAGTATGTGAAACTTTGTAAACAAAAATTTACTGGTACTGACAGAAAGCGAATCAGCTCTTGCCTGAGAGTTGGCTGTGAATGGTTGAGAAGAAGTAGCCGGGATACATTACAAAGGGGATGAGGCAAATTTGGGGGTGATCAGTATTTTTTGCATGTGAAATTGATTTCATGATATATTTCATGGTGTAACGAAACTAGTCATGTTGTACACTTACTGTGTTTATTGTATGTCTGTTATATCTCAAGAAGGCTTTAATAAAAGGAAAAGAAAAATGATGCGAGGAACAAATAGCATACAGAGTTATTGTAGATTATACTAATTTTTTTAAATACTAGAATTTAATTGAACTAAATGGATATTTGACTGTTTTCAACTTAGAAAACAAGTTCATGTGCATTAAAGTGTAAGTATAGGCATGGTTTAAGGGGATGCTTTAATTATGTTCATGTTACCAAATGAGAAACATGTACCTAGAATGAAAGTGATTAGGAGGAAGATGTCAGAAGTGCAGGAATTTAGTTTTGATTTCCCCAAACATCCTGAAACTAGGTGATTTATCTGATCATTCATAATGCAGAGTACTAACTACCTATACGATCATGGCTATCTGATCATTCAGATTTTGCTATTTGGCTAAAATAATACTTGGAGGAGGAGATGGAGAAGGGAGACAGACTGTCCAGTAAGAGTTTTGTCAGATTGTTTGGGAGAGAAATGACTACTCTTAACTACACATTCTCTTCTCCTGCTTTCGCCTTAGTTTTACCCCTCCCTGGAAATCTCTCACCACTCAGCTTGGTTGGCATTTTTCCGATTTCGAGCAAAATGTGTTGAGTCGGCAGATTTGACTGACTTCTAAAGCCTCTGGTGACTTAATTCTGACACTCTTAACTCTTTTTTGCTAGAGACCACAGCTCAGGGATTTGTCTGTTTCACATTGTGTTTGTAGCGATACTGGCTTTTCCCCAAGCTTGGTCTTGTCCGGTCAGCTGACTGATTGAAGAAAGAGTGCATCCAGGTTTATGTCCAAGCTGAAGCTTTGAGAAAAAGTTAGCAATGGTAAGGTTAGGGAAGGGCTTGAAATGCAGCCTGTGACACATAGGGGTGCTGGATTGTCTCTTCAAGATGAACCAGTTTAGCGGTCTGTATTGGTGCCCAGCATCAGGGCTCCCACCCCGGGAGATGTGACATGGGTGCATCAGAAAACAATGTGAAGATTATTACCAAACTTTCAGATTATGATGAACAGCCCGTGTGGCAAGACGAGATGTAGAGGATGATGGGTATTTGTAAAATGCCTTCCCAGTGAAAGTCTCTCCCTTTGCTACAGGACAGAGGAGGGCTTCGGCCAGTGGTGCCCTGGTAAATGTTGAATAACTGGCTCCATGGAGTCAGGGAGGGAGTTGAATTTTAGCTTTTGCCAATTTCTATGGTTTAAATATTATCACCATAGCCAATTTCAAGCTTCCAACATATTGTCAATTGGCTCACAAAATTCCTGAAAATTTATATTGGCTCTCAAAAATCAATGTGAGCCAGCTCCAGCACAAGTCTTGATCCAACAAGCCAGGGGTGAGGCTCACCTATGAAGTAGAAATTCAACCATTCTCCATGTCTTGTCCCCACCTCAACCCCTAGGCTGGCAGGGTATGAAGAAATGAATGCCTATTACAGCTCATGAGCTGCCGATGGTCACACGAACACTCAGAAACAGAGACGAGATATTGTAAAAGTGACAATAGATCTGATGCAGTCTTTTTCCTTCTCATCCTTTCTGAGTGGCTACAATTTGAGTAACACCAAAGAAGACTTCTCAATTAGGAGGAGCAAAGTTCTTCTGAAGGAAGTTGATTGTTTATTTCTGAGCTGAAATGATCCCCTCAGCTATTGAGAAAAGAGGAAATTATGAGGTTTTCTCTGGCACATTCTTCAGACACACACTAGTTGTCAATGGAGCTGGAGTGATACCATCTCCTGGGAATGTTCTGGAATCTGTAAGGAAGAGTTTTAGTCATTCCAATGATGTAAGTGTCACATTGACTTAGGAGTTAGAGTGGCACAGACTGGCAGGGATGCTAAGTATCGTGTGTGTGATCATTAATTGTGATATGGTATGGCAACTTGATCATTAATCGTGATATGATAAGAGCCACTTTCCAGATTAGGAAAGTTATGGGCGTTATGGGCAGAGCAGCAAATTGAGGAGAGAAGACCCTCTCTGGATGTGTGTGGCACCATCCATTAGGCTTGTAGCCTGGAGAGAATAAAAAGGGAAAGAAGGAAGTGTTGTCATTTTTTTTTTTTTTTTGAAGAACTCCAGTCTTCGCCATTGCCTTTGGACATTGGCTTCTGGTTTATTCAGCTTTTTAATGCAGACTCACATTAGTGACTATACAGTTAAGTGCCCAGGCTTTCAACTTTCAACTCTTAGGTGGGTCCCTTGGCTCATCAGCATACAGATGGTCATTTTGGACTCTTCCATCTCTGATTCTGTTAGCCTACCTAATAATTTGTATAATTACACATGTAGTTTATACTGATTCTGTTCCTCTAGAGCACCCGAATAATACAACGTGTCGTTTGGAACAGTCTGACAGAAAGAATTTGCCTACATTTTGTGCAAGTTCAGATGTTCCCACCAGCCATGTATATAGGTGGAGAGAAGCCACTTAAGGTTTTCTGAGCCTAGGACGTAACCATTTAACTTAGAAATGCAAAGTAAATTTGTACCATTTAAATATACACAGAATTTCCTAAGACTCTAGCTGCCATGTAAATTAAGGGAAAATTATACTATTCTATTGAAGACATTATCAAGCATGATATAATATTACTAAGAGTTATACTTCACTTTTGAAGTGAATATTATTGCCAATCAGATGACATGGAAAGGGTGGTTGTTATGTATTCAAGGTGATTTTAAGTATACAAGTATACTCTTTATTTCAAGTATATGAGTATACCCTTTATTTCAAAATGTCACGTTAAGCAAAGGTATCTCTTAAACACAAACATCTATTGTGAGTAAGTGCAAAATATAATGTGACTATTTGCTCTATTTTCTGGTGTAATTATATGTGAGCAATTTCATATTGAAATACATACCATTTTATCATGTTTAATCTGTTCCCTATCCATTCAGTCTGACTAGTCAAAAAATTAGCGATAAGGGGCTGGGGATTTAGCTCAGTGGTAGAGCGCTTGCCTCGCATGCACGAGGCCCCAAGAGTTTGATCCACAGCACCCCCCCCCAAATTAGCAATAATTCTCAAATTCTCTCTCTTCTTTACTCCTCATATTTATTCACTAAAACTTTGTTGGTTTTTCTCCTCCTTGTCCCCTTCTCCTGCTTACACCAGGACAATCTTAGTGAAGGCTTATACTCCTTTCGCCTAAACTATTCCAAAGACTACCAATGAATCTCCCATTCTACAGTATTTTTCCTACTCCAACCCATTCTCCATACAAGGACTGAAGCGAGCTTGCTAATAAAACACAAATCTGGGAATGTTATTTCCTTGCTGAAACTGTACTGTGTCCTACCTGAGTAAAGGAGAAAACCTAGACTTTGGGACAGTGACATAAGACAATCACTGGTTATCTCCATCTACTCTCAAACCAAACCTCAGTGACAGTGACCAGACCGTCCATGCCGTTTCATTTCTCTGAAGTTTGAACAAGCTATTGGCTTTGCTAAGGAATCTTTCTCCTCGCTCCTGCTGGCCTAGAGGATGCTACTCATCCTTTATGACACACCTTAGTTCCTATTCCAAACTTTCCTGATATGAATAGTTTCAAGTGGTTCTAGTAACCATCTTTACCCTGATGTTTAGTGTGCTCTGTTAGAACAGTCCTATACCATCACCACCTCCAAGACCATTTCCTTACTACCCTATCAACCAATGCAAGAAGCACGACAGGGAGGAAAGAAAGACATCATGATTCTTGGGCCCCAAGGGGTTGGCCGCCCTTCCCAGACCCTGGTTCACTGGGTTGTCAAAGCTAGACGAGAAGGCTACTGGAGGCCTGCTTGAAAGATGAGGACAGCTGCATCTTGCTTCCAGCCTGGGTTCTTGCTGTAAGGTCACTGAGTTGCCATTATGAAAGTGTGGTGAGAAATTTCTTGACAAAACTACAGTAATATACACCACTTACCAAGAGCCCATTACATACCAAGTAGCGAATACACGCCATTTGTGAACCATACGAGAGCACCCTGCTGTAGATTTTATGTTCTTTGTTTGTAGAGATGAGGAAGCTGATACTGCAAGAGGCTAAGTTACTTGTGTGACCAACTTATAAATGTTGAAGTACATGTTCTGATCTAGGGCTGCTGATGTGAGACCCATTTGCTTTCTACTATGGGAGCCTGTGGCATAGAGTGGGAAGAAGGAAAAAGACCTGGTCTCTTTTAAAAGACATTTCAATCTTTTGGACAGTGATGAGAATAAAATTAAACCTAAATGAGCAATTCAGAATTATTACCCTTTGTCATTTAAAAAACTTTACTGTTTCTATTCTTAAAAAGGATAATAATCTTAAAGAATGTATTGCTAAAGTTCATGTTTCAGCTTGCTTTAAACATCTGATTTCTTTCTGGTGTGTTATAAGAATTTAAAACTTTGCTGTTTCTAGAAAACATGGAGCCTGATTTTGAACTAAAAGTCTTACAGTAATAAGACTTCACTTTTTTATGGATTTCAGACCACGTGCACAAATACTTGTTAATTTGTTCCTCACAATCCCATTGTCCGGAGTAATTTTGCACATGATGAGATATTCTGTGTAACCACAGATACTGAGGAACTCCCTCAAGGTTACACAATTGATCCAAAATGAGTTGAAACTCAATTTTACATCTTCCGTCTCAAAACCTTCCTTGTCATGCCTGGCCATCAACATATCCATTTTATTTATTGGAAAAATTTCATTTATGTAGCAATTCATCAGCATTTAAAAGCTGGAAGCTGAGGGTGTGTGCAAGTTATTTCTAAAATTCCACTTGTAAAAATGGTTTTTAATATAAACCACAGTTGCATTACATGGTTGCCATAGCTAAGAGCTGTGAGGTTTTCCTGTGTTTAAATTTTAAAATAATTAAATGAACAGTCGTGCTTACAATGTAGATCTCTTAAATTTAATTAAACGATACCCCTATAGAAAGCACTATTGTGAGACGTATGTATCATGATTAAAGGGTTTAGTACATATAGAGTAATTTTCCCTAGTGCTTAAAAGGTCACCAGAAAGAAAATGTGACAAATATGCTGTTTTAAGCTTTTTTTTTTGCCACTTTAAAAATGTCACAGTGAGTGAAAGGAACAAGCTGCCCGATAGCAGATGAATGGGTATTAACAGCTGTACCAGTGTTAAATGCTGCATGGCAGAAAAATCTAGCGAAGAAAAAACAAACTGTATTCACGTTTCCATATTGCTTTTTATTAAATTTCAGTAAAGAGACATTAACTTTGATTTATATGTGAATTTGATAATGGAGGGAATTTGTTAGACAAATACATGCACACACAGAGAAGGTAGGTATATAATATAGGACATTTTAATCATGTACTAGATGTAAAATTATCCTGACAACCCATGTGATATTTTATAGTGTCCATATGGTATTGCATATGCAGCTTATAATATACAACTGGTATCTGGATAACATGATATAGATATAAAGCACACCCCACAAGCTTAGAATTCTATGATTACACGTACACACACACACACACAGAGGAACAAAATATTTCTGGTTTTTCTGTGTTGAATATACATATAACCTCTGCACCCATGTATTCAGGTTATGAAAGGCTCGAGTTACTTCTGGGGGTGTGTTAGATTTCTTTTGGCTTAAACAACTCTTTCCCCAGAAGCCTGGAAAATTCATCATGTTGGATGGCCAGGTGTTCTCCATTTGCAAATATTACTACCTTATAGGATTCGAAAAAGGTTTAATTATGAGAAAGGAAAAATAAACAGTGCAGTAGGCAGAAAGTCCCACCCCGCCCCGTAGCCAGGGAGGGTCCCACTGACCACTTCATCCGTGGGTGTGCATAAAGCAAAGGGAGAGTGGATTTTTAAGCTAGAAACCACCGGGGTCTGTGGGCAGAATCTGACCAGCTCAGTGAGGGTACTGCTGATCGCCCCGAGACCTTTCGCTCTTTGTCATACTTTAACATGACCATCTTCCTAGAGTGCAGGCCAGACTGATGCTTTTTTGGAGTAACATCATTCTCTGGAGCTCATCCATACTCCGTTTTAACCACCACAGGCAAACCCCTCCTGTGTCTCTTACTCGCCTGGCTGAGCGGAGATCTCTCCTTTTCATTCTCGGACACCCTCGCGTACTGTGTTACCTGTCATCTCATTGATGCTGGAAAATATTTAATAAATGAAAGCTTGCAGCTGCATCTCTACCTAAAGTGGAATACCTTTCTGAGGGTTTTTAGTCCTGGAATAATTTGTTGAACTTTTGTTACCAGGATCCCCAAATAAATGAAGTCTTTCATTTTTCTAGGGTCTCTCAATTTTAGGACCCTATTTCTTTCATACTCTGCTGCCATGGTGTGCTCTGGTAAAAATAAGCCTGAAAAGATGATTTTTTTCCCCCCCGCCCTTGGAGTTTCTGGTTATGTAGCTTAAGAAAAGAAACTCGAGAAAGAATTACCAACCATCACTCTAGGTTGCTTAGTTATAATCCCCAAGGGAATAGTGAAAAGTGCTGGTGAAAAATACCCGGACTATTGGGTTTTTACCTTTCTGAGTACAAATGTCTTTAGAGAATGTAACCTAACACCAAAAAGTTACATGAACAAAATTACTTTGTTGTATGATTAGAGTGTTCTAGCAGCACACATAAATTTTGGAGATGAATGTTGTCATTTTTTTGTTTTTAAAAATATATCATGGGATGGATGAATAACAATCACACCTGGAAACAGTTTTATAAGTAAAAAAGTTAAATCGCATGAAATTATATTCAAAGGTGCTAATGAGTGTCGGTATTGCTTAAAAAGAGAAAAGATGAGTTTTTAGACCTCAGTATGTGCTTATGTGTTAAATAGATGTATTTATTTTTCACAGCCAACTTCCCTGTAGTTTAAATGCATGGAGACGACATTAACACTTTCTGAACTCTGGTCAGTTTTATTATTGTCCACAGTAACCGTTTCTCTAACCTTGTTACCAAAGAAATCTCTCCCTAGAGTTTGAAGGTCTTTTGAGCTATGCACAAAGTCTAAAAAAGACATATGCAAAACGAAAACTTTCAACCTCTTAAAACCCATAGGATGCCCTTTGAAAAGTCAAAGCACAGCATCAATTCAGTTTTCCCTCACAGAATTGACTGACTTTTCAAATAGAATCGAACAAATACTCCTTGATTATTTAATTTCCTAATGGTACAACTGTTAAGACTGAGGAAGACTTGAAAAATCATCTAGCATGTGGTTTCTCAGCCCAAGCTGTAGTGCAGACTGGAAAGCCGCTGCCCTTATTTACCCTGCCTGCCACTCCACTCATTGTCGCTTTGTACCCGTGTAAGGAGTATTTCTTCTTCGAGGCAAATAACGGTCACATTTCTAAATTGGCTTCAAGAATGGAATTGTTCAGTGTTTTTCAACCTCCATTTTGGGTCCAGCAGGGTTCCTGTTTGTCTCCAAGGGGAGGAACCCTAAGAGTAATTATTCACATTCTCACCTTCTAGCAGGAGTTGAAGCTCGTTATTTTGCTCCTTATACATCACCTTCTCTCCATCACTCTTAGAATGTTTTGTAGAGAAATTAGAAAGTTGTAAGTAAACATCTGTCAAATCCTATTCAGTAGATCCTAGCAATGCAATGACCATTGCTATATCTTTCGCCGAAAAGCACTTAAACATGTACACTTATACTGTTGAGTGTGTGATGGGAGAAGAGGCTATGTAAGCTCATTAAGATGTCTTCATGTTGAATTCGGTCAGAGAGGTTATTTTTGGCTTCCCAAGAGAGGCTGTTGGTTGAAGAAGCATATGAAAAGTCTAGATGGTTGTCCTCTGGAGCTTGCCACTTAAGCTGAGGGAATTTGGAAAGGGTAGACTCTAATTCTGTAAGTTAGAATTTGGCTGGAATACCAGGATCAATACCTCTTTCTGATAAAATAACCAAGGGTCTGTTAATGATCCCGTGAAGTCTGACCAAGAGCCAGACTTATGGAAAACTTTATTACTTAGTAAAACTTAGTAATAAACTCTGACTGCATAAAATAAAAACGTGACCCATTTTTTTCCTTAATAGGTTTTGCTTGCCAATCATAATGGCCATTTGGACTGACTGTACAGTCGATACACTCTCTTCTTAATAGGCCTGAATATATCAAATTGACCTTTTCCACTCTATTGTCTTCAAGTACATGGACACAGAGGCATCAAAATGAATTTCAATTGTTATTTGGAGTTTCCAAGTGGCCTAAATTATCTTTGCAAATAAGTGGAGCATTTTTGCGAGTCACATTAACTCGTAAGTGATCAGAAAACTATGTGGCTTACGGAGGCCATAAGTGAAGTCCAGGAAATAGCTAAGGTATGAAAATAATGTCGGTAAAAAGAAAATTTAGTATACCAGATAATAACTTACTAAACAGCACCCTGGGGGTTTGGAGAGTTAATGTAATTCCTGAAGCTTGCTGAGTTACTCCCAGAGAGTAGTTTAGTGTGCACAGAAGAGATCAACGAACATCATAATCTTTTACAGTATCTGGGTTCACCAGTGAATTCTATTTTGCACTTGTTGCTTCCCTAATTTTAAATTTATAAACTGTGAGCTTCTTGGTAGCCTTTTAGATCACATCACCCCCTTAGAAACTCTTCTGTATTCTCACAATTTGTAATACAGTTTCAGAATTTGCTATAAAAAAGATCTTGTTCTAAATTTTGTTTGTGTTCTAATTGTTTTCCAAGAAGAAGTAGCACTGACTTTTGGCCAGATTAACTCGTAAGTGATCTTTGTAATTTCTTTGAAATTTCTAAGAAATTTCTCTAAGATTTCTCATTGTTAGGAGCAATTTTAAGACTATATTTTAAGTAATATGTAAGATGCATGAGTACCTGAACTATATGTTTGGCATATTTTCAATCCACATATTAATGTTACTTATACATATACTATGCATATATAATATATATTTTATATTACACACAGATGTATAATATCTATATGTACAACTATATGGGGTGATAAAATATATAGTGAATGTTTAAATGAAATCATGTAAGACACATTGCCATTAATCTCCCTCAAAGATCCCTCTTTGCTTTCATTTATCCCACTGATCTTGCTACTTTCTGAAGCAGATCCAGAAATCCTCTTTAATGAGTGTCTTTAGGAGATGAGATAAAAAGAAAATATGCTGGTTGCTGCTGCCAAGTGCCATCCAACAGAAAGGCAAGCTCCTAAAAACATTACAGTGTGTCCTCATCCACCTTATTCACCGGATGTGGTGTTGTATGACTTCCGACTCTTCCGTGAAGTCAAAAAAAACATGAAAGGTAAATATTTTGAATCAATTCAAGACTTGCAGGCAGCCATGGCAGTGGAACTAAAAATACGAAAGAGAACTTCGAGAGCCACTTCAGAAAGTGGCAAGATTGATGGGAAGTATGTTTGAAGGGAGGGGGGTCAATGCTAATGTCTCCTTTACTGTAATAATTTTTTTTTTTTTGGTGCTGGGGATCGAACTCAGGGGCTTGTGCTTGCGAGGCGAGCACTCTAACCACTTAGCTAAATCCCCAGCCCTCATTCTAATAATTTTTTTAAATTTAAAAACTCACTGATAGGTATCGATGTAGGACACACCAAACTCATGATTAAAACTAGCTTTGGGGGACAAATGGGAGATTTAGATTGGGGAGGACAATAGAGGGAACATCACCTATGTATGTAATGTTTTATTTTTCTCAAAAAAAGCATGACCAAATATTAGCACTTATTAAAACTGTATACTAGATGCATATGTGTTTAAGATATTATTCCTTGGACTTCTGTATTTTTAAGAAATTTTCAAAGGAAAATGATTTAAACTAGTTTCCTTGAAGTTGTATTCCTACTGAACTCTTTCATGTGAATTTATTTTTATTTAGCTTCTTAAATTCTTGTCCTTTTTTCTTCCTTAAAAACCAGAAAATTGCTTTGGCATTGTTTAAGAAATGATGAAATCTCATTTAGATGTGGGTGAAAAAAAATCCCTGCTAATTTATCAAAGCATTTATTTTTTTTAAAAAAACATTAAGTCTGTCCCTCAGACTGTCACAGCATTCTTAAGGGGCTTCTCATAGTCTTTAGACTCTCCATCTGCTCTTCTAAAAGGGGAACATCAAAACTAGTTTGTTAGACGTGACACAATTAGATCTCAGATGCTCAGTTGCCTGACCATTTGTAAAAGCATTTTCTGGAAATGAGGAGGAGACCACAGAACTCTGACTCTCTCCAAGACTTCTATTTAGTCTTGATTTTGTGTGACTTCGGTTTATATTTCTATTCAAATTCTTCTATCATGAATATGAATAATTTGGGTTCAAAATCATCGCCCCTCCAAACAGCATTCCTGCTGGTAATTAATCCATGATTATTGCTTTTTCTCTCCCACTTTTCCATCCATCTTTTTGCTGAATTATGTATTTTAGAGTTAATAGCAATTAGCCAGTAGTCAAGATGTATTTGCCCTCGTTTAAACATTTTATAGGCCAGAAGATTCAATGTGTGAGGGGGTGACCACGTATGTCTTTCGTTAGACACATGATAGGTATGGTATGACACCCTGAAAGTTGAAGAGGTCAACCACCTACTGACAGGGTCTCAGGGTGGCAGGGCTCTGGAATGAGCACCGTGGTTTCTCACCACACCATGTTTTTGATCAGCGTTGACAGTTTAGTCATAGGACAGACTTCGTTGTTTTTTTTTTTTTTTTGGTGCTGGGGATTGAACTCAGGGCCTTGCGCTTGCTAGGCAGGCACTCTAACTACTGAGTTAGATCCTCAGCCCTGAGGACAGACTTGATTTATCCCAACTCCAAGGCAATAATGTATAAATCTGATTCTAAATAATTAATGTATTCCAAAGAGGGCAATGGTTTTCTTATTTTCTCCTTGTAGGGAGTAGAGTAAAAGAAAGCCTAGGCAATGAAATCACAACCAGAAATTTGGTAATTATGGTAAGACCAACAGAGGTTGCTTGAACAGCTTTGACCTGAAGCATCCTTATCTAAGTAAGACCAAGTTATTTGGATTTTGTATACTGCTTGGCCAGAGCGCTGGCTTCTCTGGAGTGAATTATGTACCATAAAAAAGTTTTCCTCTGTGGATTCACATTTTGCAGGCTTCATGATGTCTTTTTTGTTTTGTTTTGTTTTTAAATTTCAGCCCTGCTGGAGTAAAACTGAGCATGACCATGGGCCTATGTTAACACTTTAGATAATGTTTGCGCCTTTATACTTTACTCAGGGAGAAACAGAGAAGAAGATAATTTTACCAATTTTATAATTTTGTGAAGATGAAATGAGACTAAGCACAGTGGCCGTGACTGTGCATTTAACATGGCTTGTTTTTTAAGATTGTATAGGTCTTTCCTTTTTCCCCCAGTCTCAGTTACTCATGTAACAGTTTTTATCTTTGGATAATTATTATATACATGGACCATCCACTTTGTCATGTATATCTCGTTGATAACCAAAAAATTCTTTTTTCCTCTAGACTTACTCAATTCAGATGTAGAGAAATTAAAAAATAAAGAGGCACACGAAAATTTTTGTGAGTCTATCTGAGCCTTGACTGATTCGTGAATCAGGCAGCAGCAGACCACAAATAGTTAAGGGCTCCAAAAGAGGAAACTTATATGAAGTGTTCGCTCAACCAATGCAAAAAAAAAAAATGCATTTATCATTTAAAGTGGAAAGTCCCTAGTTAGAGGCTAGTTGCCAGTTTCTAATTGGTTAACTTTAAGTTTTGTTGCACTTTTTACCTCAGCTTGTATTTTGCCTACATATCTAGATGCTAGAGCTGTTGGCCTGATGACCTCCCAGTGACGTGTGTTTTAGCGGGGACATGCTAAGTACAAATTCTACGGGTTACTGTTGCAATAAGATAAGACTCTCCCAAAGGTAAACTGAAATATTTAATATAATGCAGTTGTAATTACAAAGCATGACAAATGCTTGGTAGTTTATATGAAAGACCATAATTTGCATTACTTTTTAGAGGGCCAGCAAGAGGACCTCATTAGTTCAGTATTCTCCTGAGGCATATTTACATTTGAGTCGTTCTGGGCATTACACATACATCTATATATATTTTTTTTTGGTAGTGGGATTGAATTGAACCCAGGTTCTCTGCACTGAACTACCTCCACAGCCCATTTTCATTCTTTATTTTGAGGCAGGGTCTTGCTAAGTCATTGAGTTGCCCAGCCTGAGCTCAAATGTGTGATCTTCCCGCTTCAGCCTCGGAGGCCTGAGATTATAGAGAGTTGTCACCACATCCAGCTCCACGTAGTTTTAAAGAGAAATATTCTAGATAAAACTGAGCTGGAAATCATTCAGTCATTTTCCCAAACATCTTGTGGTTGCGGTCATTGCCTCTGCCCCAGGAAATGAAGGTCCTTGAGAAGGTGCCGGAAGTGGGGGAGTGTGCCCTTTCCCAACCCTTGTCACCCAGCCTGAAAATTTTTTTTTTTTCAAACTAAGATAAAGACTTTCATTTTACAGAGCGAGAAGGAAAAGGCAGAGTGGCTGTATTCCTTGGACAGCTGTCTGTCCTTCCTCTCATCGGCATGCCCACAGAGCCCAAGCCTTCACCTTTCCTCCCTACCCAACCACCCCAGCAGTTCTCCCCACAGACTCCCCACTCGGGAACCTCCTCTATTTCCATGGAGAATCTTGGTTCTCAAAACATGTTCCATGAACTTCGCCCAGCTACTTGTTAGAAATGAAGACCCTTCAGCCCCACCCAGGAACACTGAGCCAGAATCTTCACTTTAAATGGGAGGCAGGTTTGTGGGTTGGGTGAACACTAAAGTCTGAGAAGCTCTGGCTTGGAATACATCTTTGTATCTAGTCTTAACTGAAATCTGATTTATAAAGCATGGTAAACATCGCAGCTGTTTTAGGTAGCTCTTTAGTTAATTTATTGTGTCTATGACAAATATTTATCGAGTGACTATATTCTATTCTTTTTTTTTTTTTTTTTTGGTGCTGGGGATTGAACTCGGGGCCTCGTGCTTGTGAGGCAAGCACTCTAACCACTGAGCTAAATGCCCAGCCCCGAGTGACTATATTCTAGATACTCCATGGGCTAAGAGGTGGCGATATGGGAATAGTCCCAGTATCACAGGACTACAGTATAGCAGACTTACAGAAACAAAAACAAGACAAAACAAAACATCAAAATAAAACCACGTGATTTTACTTCAAGCTTGTCCAAGACTATAACCTCTAACTAATTCTATATTTTTATATTCACATCTCTCACTTTCCTGTCAGAATCAATGCACTTTGTGAGGAAATAAAATACCAAACTTGAAATGTTAACCTTCTTTCTTTTTCTATTTGTTTTCCATTTCACAGCTGTTCTTGCATTGCAGGCCTGAGCTCCCGGGAGTGGCGCTCTCTGCCTAAGTGGAAAGACAAATAGGCAAATTCTTTTTTAAAAAGTTTAAGAAAATCAGATGTCAGGAGAGTGTCTGCTTTTCCATTTTCTTTGGTTTTATCTTTCTTTTTTTGGGGGGGGTGGTGTGCTGGGGATGGAACTCAGGCCCTTGTGCTTGCAAGGCAAGCACTCTAATCACTGAGCTAAATCCCCAGCCCCTTCTTTGGTTATTTTCAATGGATGCATCCCATCCTTCCAGCGTCGATGCTTCTTCCATTTTCACCGGACATACCCTGCAATTTTCCTTGTTTCAGTTTTGGCTTATTTATTTTATTTCCTGGAGTGGTGGGAAGGGACAGGTAATCATGTAACACGTTTATTAAACCCAGCCAAGAATGTTTACTTTTTGCAGATACCAACAAGGTATTCTTTTTTTTTTTTTTTTTTTCTCTTTTTTTTGGTGCTGGGGATCGAGCTCAGGGCCTGTGCTTGCGAGGTAAGCACTCTAACCACTGAGCTAAATCCCCAGGCCCAACAAAGTATTCTTGAAAAGAGAATTCACAATAATGTCACAGGATGTAGGGGCCCCAAGGACGATATTACTGCAGGCTCTTTGTATGCATTCAAGAGCTGAGGACTGATCGTGGTAATTTAAGGAGAAATCTTGGAGAGAGGGATGCAAGGGGCCCAAGGCCTCCAGGGAGAGACAGCTGCAGCTTTTCTGGTGGGTCTGCTGCTGTCCTTGGAAGTCAAAATCTCCAGCTGATTCTGGTTTAGGTCTCTCGGTCCTTATCAGATGATATGAAAACCTGATTTTCTCATCTGATGGGAATCTATAGTTATTTCTCTTTGTTTAGTGGCAGTGTTTTAGCACTTTCAAAAGTTTTTAATTTTTTTTTTTTTTACCAAAAACCATATATACGTTCTGCCATTATGCTTTTCCCAGAACCGTAAAATAATATAGTTACTAACGACAAAGTAATGGAGCTTCTGCTGTTTTGGCTCCTGTTCAGGAGGCTTTGCTGTTTTTGACTTTTACTGCCTGTGTCCACTAGAGTTTTAGCTGTCCTTCTGCCAACCCAGTGAGATCCTGCAGTTTGGAGAAGAGTGAGCAGCATTTGCCTTGCTTACTCAGCGTGTTATTTCTTTTTGGAGAAAAATGTAGTGGCTTCTGGTCATTTTTGAATTGATTTTAGCATGCTTCTAATGATTTATAAAGTAGCATTTAACCCTATACATCTAGGCTTTGCCTTCTGAACTAGGAAATTGTCTAAGGCTACAATGGTCATCCTCAAAGCACACATACACCAAATAACTGGAGAAGACTCTTGGTTAATCTCTACTTATAATCAAAGCTTCCTATGTGGTCATTTAACTCTTAAGAGATTGGATTTCAGCCTGTCAAAATTGCATATTTCAAAAAATTGAAAATATGAGTTGTACAAATAAAAAACCTAGCATATATCAAAGAAATTAATTGTATCTCTGAAAAATAACAAATCTACAAGTTACTATGTGACTTCAGAGTCTGGGTTATAATCAATCATCGATAATAAGTCAAGTGCAAATACATTCTTTCAAGAATTAAAGAGATTTGGGGCGAACCTGTTAAAGAATGTTACAGTATGACATTGAATAATCGAGCTGCCTCCTTTTGCGCTACCTTCGAGTTTTGCATAATTTTTCTTGACCATCTTGTCTCCCCTCAATTATAAATAATCCCCAAAGATTATTCTTAATCACTAAAAGCACAGGAAGAGTAAATTCTGGTGTCCTAAGACAAGGCAGGGTGAACATAATGAATAAGAATACATTATTTGTGTATCTCAAAATATTTAGAAGAGAGGAATTTGAATGTACTTGTTGTAATGAAATGATAAAAGCTGAAAGTGGTAGATATGCCTGTTACTTTGAGTTGCTCTCTGCCCAATATATACATGCATCAAAACCTCACATTGTATCTCATAGAAAAGGTTAGTTAATTGTGTTTTGTCCCTGTTCATTCACATTGATGCAGGGACCTATGTTAATTTTTATAAATACATCTCTTTGGCATATAGTCAGCACATATAGAGTCAAACTGTGTTGTACCAGAGAATTAACTCCAATCTGGTCACTCTCTCGTCTCCAATTACACATAGTTACATATGTTAAATATTACTCTACAAGTTTTTTTTGAGGCTTCCTTCACTTTTTACCCAATCTTTTATTCTCTTTTCTTTAGATTAAGTTATTTCCATAGTCCATCTCTGAAGGTTGCTAGTTCTTTTTGCTTTTCTAAAATAAGTGTACACAAAAATGCAGAGTAAAGTGCAGAAAGTTACTCTAGTGAGATACAGAATTTCTATTACACAAGAAAATGACAGAAAATATAAAAATTACCTTTTTAGTATTTCTTCTTAAGAGCAGATTACTCTAAAATAAAAACAATTTTTTTCAGAAAGAAACCAGTTCTTAGCCTTTTACTAAAGTATTGTATTTTTAATGAATCCCTTAAACTAAGTGTGATTTTCTTTTTTACATGTGTTATTCATTCTTCTCTGTAGCATTATTTGCATGTGTAAGACCAAATATTGAAGACCAAAGTAGGTACTATTTACTTTCTGTAGCCTTCTACACCATTCTACATCCATTTAAATTTGCTTTTTCAATATTTCTTTCCAAATTCTGAAACAAGACACTTTATTTTAAAACAAAATGGCTCTTCTTTTCCTCTGGGAAGAAACCTCACATATATCCCATTTTCTTGCACACACATTTGTATTTCTCTGTCCTATTGTTCTGGTACAGCTTTGACAACTCTGCATTTAGTCAGCAACTACTTTCTATTAATCAGAGAAAATCTGGAGCTCGATGTTATATTTTGGATCTTAAATGTCCCCCACAAGCTCATGTGTTGAAAGCTTGGTCCTAGCTGATGGTGCTGCTGGGAGATGGTAGAAACTCCAGGAGGCAGCGCCTAGTTGGAGCAATCAGGCCTTGGAGGTGCAATCTGAAATGGTGTATGTTGTTGTGGTTCCCTTCCTTCCTCTAGCTCTACTTCCTGCCTGCCATGAGGTGAGCAGTTATCCTCTATCTCACCCTGCTGCCACAGTGCTTCTGCCTCACACCAGCTCAAAAAATAATGAGGCCAGCTGCCCATGGACTGAAACCCCCCAAACTGTGAGCCAAAATACACCTTTTGTCTTTTAAGTTGATTTCCTTGGGTATTTTGCCACAGCAACAAAAAGCTAACAGTTGGTAATTGTGAGCCATGTGTCATCCACAAGCATTTTATCAGACTATGGAACTCAACGAGCACCATCCAACTTTTACAGCCACAAATGCCCTTCTATGCCCTCTTTTAAAAAAAATCTATTTTTACTGGTATACACTTAACAGAGCTCAGAGTTACAGGAGCTCGATGATGTATGAAAGCAGGAAACAAAAGCATGTAGTCAGTGCAGACACATATGCCTATAGACCCAGCTACTGGGGAGCCTGAGGAGAGAGTATCAGTTGAGTCTAAGAGTTGGAGACCAACCTGGGCAACATGGCCAGACTTCATATATAACAAAATACATATATTGAAATTATGCTTACTTAAAAAGTATGTAGGTGTCCAAGAATTACTCTCTAACTCAATTTAATATTAGATTTACGCTAAAAGTTAAAAAAAAGATATGAGAAATTAAGTTTTAGCTGATATATTACCAGACATGTAATTCCTGTTGATATGAAATGTGTAGCAGAGTTATAAGTCTACTTAGTTGAACATATATGTCTATATTTTCCCCAATTTAAAATTTGAAAGAAAGTAATAGTAGCTTATCTAAATTTATAAACCAGTATAAAAAGTCCAGGGACATCAGTTTCTTAGTTTATTAGTGAGCTTTTATAACACTCCAAATTGAGAAAATTAGGAAAACATACAAAGGATCTTCTGAGGGAAATTATGAAAATCCATTCTTTTTTTTTTAAATCCATTCTGATTGGTTCAATGATTCTCACTTTTTAAAATTTTTTATTTTTATTAGTATATGTTTGTAGTACATAGTGATGATGTTCATCACAGGGAGGTGGTACATGTACACAACGCATCTCAATTCTTTTTACGTCCCCTTCTCTTCCCTATCTTCCCTGCTTCTTCCATCTCTTGGTTCTCATTTACCACATGAATTTGGATTCTTATATAAAAATGCATCTGAGTTAACAGTTTTGGAGAGAGTTTGTTTTTGTTCCTTTTAAAAGCTAGTGAGCTCAGAGCCATTACAAGTTCGATTTATTTTATTAGAATTCTGGAAATATTAAATTTATGCAAGTACTTATTGGTCTTCACAAAGAAAGCAGAATGAAAATTCTCTAAGAGGTTTTATAGTTTAATGTATTAATATCCTCCAGTGGTAGAAAAACTTTCATGCTCACAGTGAAAGGAAATGCATTTTTCCATTACTGACACACAGATACACAGAAAACTTGCATCCTCAATTCTATACCTATCGACACAGGCCTGAAATAAACAGATTTGCAAAAACCCATTAGTTCAGATCTCAAAATGATTTTCTCCTTTCCAGAGGGTATAAAGCTTTTCCTAAATGGATGACTTCACAAATATATAAAAAAACCCAAACAACCAAAAAGTCAAACAATCTAGATTATCTGTCATCTCTTACCTGACAAAGAACAGGTGTCCATTATATCCATGGGTATCACCAAAGATCATTTCCTAAAACTGATTTTCTACTCATTGCTTGTACCAGTGGAGGATAATTTATCACAGTGTACAAGCACCAGCTTTGTGCATACACAAGGTGATCACTACACTACCTAGAGGTCATTGTTTACTAATCTCTGGCAGGAAAAGCTGTGGCCTGAACCGTGAATTAGAAAAAATACAGACAGGAAAACAAACTTGTCTAAGAACTAACCAGAAACAAAAATAGAAACCACGCCATAAGAATGAAAAACAAAGACTCAATGAAAGAAAAGTTTTGTCTTAGAGTCACTCCAGGGCAAAAAGAGATGGGACCAGGAAGAGATGTTCTGAAGAAGAAACGGTTCATAAAGTGAACTTTCTTGGACAATTCAGTGTAGTAAACTCCAGCCAATGATTTTATCTTAGTGGTTACACCTCAAAAAATATTAAAGCATATTTTTCAAAAAGTTGAAAACATTCCTCTTATGTAGATATATAGATCTACATTGCTCCTATGTAGATATATAAAATACTTAAATGAAAAGATTTATTTAACTCATGAATGAGAGCCCCAAGTAGAAGGTAAAATCAGTTTAAAGAATTAGAGGAACAGGGTTGGGGATTTAGCTCAATGGTAGAACTCTTGCTTAGCAAGCTGTAAGCCATGAGTTCAATCCCCAGACTCCCACACACAAAGAATTAGAGGAACAAAGATTTATGTAGTCATTCATGAAAGGCATGATGAAATAAGCTGGGTAAATTGTGGAAAAAACAAGTCATGTCTCACAGAATAGTAAAATCATAAGATTGAGGACTTTTTTCTGTTGGAGAGAAGTAATCTCTAAAAAAAAAATCCGCAGAGAAACTTGCATCTTCATAAAGTCTAGGGCTGTAATGAATAGTAAATAATAAGTCGAAGGTAAATTTCCTCGGAAAATTAAATAAACCTTAGTCAGACCTATAAGACAATGACATTGAAAAGTAATTCTGGGGGGTGGAGGAAAGGCCAAAGAGGGATAATGAGAAAGTGGAGATGATCAAAGAAAGTTACATGCACGTCTGAGAATGCAGCCGCCCCCAAAAAAACCAACTCATTATGTGCTAATTTTTAAAAGTAATTCTGCCATCTTTTGCCTTATTTCCAACTGTTCTATATTTTTTTCTGAACAGTTCTAACCCTGTCTTAAAAAACAAATAAAAAAAGAGACGGGGATGTAGCTCAGTAGAAAGCCCTGGCTTGTCTCCAGTATTGCAAACAGAAAACAAAGGACAGCAACAAATAGCAAGGATTAGGGTTGGGGGTGTAGTTTAGTGCTAGAGTACTTGCCTGGCATTTTACAGGGTCCTGGGTTTGAGCCCCAGCACCTAGGGAGGAACGGAATTAGTGTCCATAGGAGAAGAGGCTAACTTACACTGTTTCTGACACATGAAAATACAAGAAGTTGCTCTCTGCAGCCTGGAAAGAGGGACCTCTCCAAGATCCTAATCCTACTGACACCTCCATCTCACACTTTCAGCACATGATGATACTAAATTTATGTTGTTTATAAACTACCAAGTTTGTAGTACTTCATGATAGCAGCTCAATCAGACTAAGACAGGGAGTGTGACAGAACACTTGTCCCTTTTATAGAAAAGTATTCTTAAGTATTAGAAGTTTAGTACATGGATGGAGATAAATTATCATGAATATGTGCTTTAATAAGATAGAAGTATCCACCAGATAGCACAATAAGATCTATAAAATTTTCTTCAGCAGAAGAAATTTTAATTTGTTGAAGAGAAGATGGAAGAGTAGGGGGAAGTAGAAATATAAATAGAAACTATGAAATAAGAGAAAAGGAATATCTTAGATTGTATTAAAAATACAGTAATATATTTTTTATAAAAACATTTTGAAGCAAAGAAATATAAATATTTGCTAGGTAAATATGAAGTAGAAATGATTTTAATATCAGACAAATAGAAGTCAAGGCAAATGTGATAAAAGTAAAAGAGAAAGGGTACACAGCAAAAAACGAAAACAGATCAAAAAGATATAATAAACAGCGTACATATTTAACAATATAGATTCAACATATACAAAATCTCAACTGACAGATTTACAGAGAAATGCCTAAATAATCAAATTGGAGATTTTAGTTTACTTTTCTCAGAAACTAATGAATTGAAGAGAAAATAAAAATTTAAGTGTGGAAATCGAATATGTAAGTTTCTAAGTAGTTTTATAGATGTCATATATATTATTTAACGTTATAACTCTACATTATCACATAGATTTCTCCAATAAGCAGAAAAATATACATTCTTAAAAAGAATGCAAAGAACATTCACAAAAAGTGTATCTCATAAGGCAAATTTTAATAAATTCCCCCAAATCAATATTGCATTGACTATTATATACTCAGTCTATAAATCTATAACAAAAGGCTAGCTTTAAAATTTCCAAGGAGCTGAAAACCAATATTACTGTGAAAACCCTTGTAGTAAATATAAATTTTAAAAATTTAAGAATAATCAGAATTTAAAAATAATAAAACTTTTAAAAACAATAAGACTTTTTAAAATAAATAAAAAAATAATAAATGTGTATAACATAATTGAAAAAGTGTTTTTAGGAAACTTACCAAAAAGAAATGAGATATACACTCAGCTGAAGAAGTTTGAAAAATACTAATAGAGTTGACCTAGATAACTAATAGGGAAGGAAATAAAATGCATAAAGGCAGAAATCAGTGAAATACATAACAAAAATAGATGTTAACAAAACCCAAAGTTGTTTCTATGAAAAGATTAATAAGGACCATACATTTTTGGCAAAATTAATCAAGAAGGTAAAAGGTAAGGTGCACACAGACAAATAAAAATGAGGCCTTAACACTAAATACAGAATTTAAAAAATTTGAACAACTATATGCAAGGAAATTTGAAAATGTAGTATAGATATGTTTCTGAAAAAATATAAAAAGACAGACTTGAACAAGATTAAAGATAAAGAAAACAATAACTATGGAAAATGGAAACAGAAATCCTGTATTTTCTCTCTCAAAATCTTCTGGTCCAGACAATTTTATGGATAAGTTTTACCAAAAGTTTAAGGATCTGACCAACATAATAGAAAACAATTTAGAGCTACTTAACTTATTTTATACAATTAGGATAAATATAATTTTAAAACTATATTGATGGACCATCGTGTTAGGTGAAATAAGTCAGACATGTAAGTTTAAATATCACACTGTTTCTCTTATATGTGAAACCCAGAGTAAAAATAAAGAGGAAAATAAAAGATATGTAATAAGAACTAGGGAGATAGATAAAAGTGGAAGGGGACCAAGATGCATCATGTACAGGTACAAAATAAATGTGATGAATGTAACCATTATATGTACATCGTACCAATACATGTTCTTGGTTAAAAAAAAAAAAAAGTGGAAGGGGCTCAAGAGATGGAGGGGAGAGGGTGGAAGGAATAAAGAATAAAAAAGGAATTGGGATGTGTTATGTACCACGTACTAACTCTGCACAAGGAATGTAAACCTTATATACTGCAAGCATATACAAGAAATAAGAGGATCAAGATATGGGTGTAGGGGGGAAGGGAAGGAAGGGATAGGGTTGAAAAAAGGAATTGAGATGTATTATGTACGTGCACCAACTCCCAATAAGGAACATAAATACTGTGTACTACACCCATGTACTAATAAACTAATAAAAAAAAATCCTTGCACGATGAGGAGATATATCTCTATTTATATAGACACATTCATACCCTTATTGTATTGTATGAACATAGATGTAAAAATCCTAAATAGTATACTAGCTTGTTGAAGCCTATAATGCCTTGATATATTATTGATACTTTATTCTAGGAATGACAGAATGATTTAATACCAGAAAAATAAGCAACACATAATTTATATAAACGGAACAAAGAAGAATAATGTTATCTCAATAAATGCAGAAAGAGTTCAATATAGATATGTAATTTAAAAATTGTAAAAAGCTAAGAATGGAAGATTTTCTGTAGTTTCATATGTAATATACACAAAACCTTTAGAAAATATACATACCAAAGAAATTTAGCTACGTGGTTATTATGGTCAAAACCAAGACAGAGATTCCATCACTACATGTGTGTAGCATGTTTCAGAAAGTTATGTCCAGGGCTGTAAGACAAGAAAAAGAGGTATAAGGCTCGAAAGAGAGTTGTTATTATTTGCCAATGATATGATGATCTTCAAAGAAAACCCAACAGTACTAACAATAAGGCTATAAGAAGTAATGCTGATGTATTAGTTACTTTCCTGTCCCTGGGACAAAATATGTGACACCCGTAACTTCAAGGAGGAGAAATTAATTTTGGCTCACAGTTTCAGTGGATTCAGTCTACACCTAGCTGGCCCTAAGGCAGAAATGACACAGCTGAATAGCACGGCAGAGGAAAGTTGTTCACCATACGGCACCAGGAAGCAGAGAGAGAAGGGAGGACGCAGGGACTAGAATACACCCTTCCAAGTCACGCCCCCAGTGACTGCCCCTTCGGAACAGGCCCCACCAAAACCATATCATTCTGCCCTGGTACTCCAAAGGCTCATATTTAGGTCATTATGTAAAATGCACATTCAATCTCTAAAAGGTAACAAAGTCTAAACAGTTTCAGCATTACTGAAAAGTCCAGGTCCAAATTCTCCTCTGAGAGTTAAGGCAAACTCCTAGATTCAAGCCCCTGTAAAAATAAAAAAAGTATGTTAAATACTTCTAACATACAATGGCGCAGGGTAAAGATTCCTATTCCAAAAAGGAAGAATAGTGGAATAGAAAGGAATCCGAATAAAGCAAGATAGAAACGTCACAGGGAAAACATTAAATCTTGTGGCTCCATGTTCAGCACCCTAGACAAGTTGTGGCAAGATGTGAGCTCCAAATGTTTGAGCAGCCCTGGCCTTATGGCCTTGCTGGTTTCAGCCCACATTGCTTCTCTTTTGGACTGACTCTGCTTGCTGCCTGTGGCTTTCCTCAGCAGTTATTCCATGTTCCTGGGAACTCCAAATTCCTGGGGTCTCTACTACACCCTCAGCTTCACTCTCGCAGCTTCACATACTGCTTTTTCATGGCCATACTACCTGTCCTTCTGGGCCTTCTTCTGAAATCTGCGTGGAAGCCTCTGTGACTTTACAGTTCTTGCATTCTGCATACTTGAAAAACCAGCACCAAGATCTGCTGCCAGCTTCAGCAGGAGCTGGGCCTCTTTGGACCATGGTTGCAGTAGCCTCTGAGTGCTAAAATGGCAAAGCACACTGAAATGAATCTGAGGCAGTCAATTCCCTAGGTGGCCCCTCCTGAGCAGGGGGTCCAGGGGCTCTTTTTTCCAATGAAAGCTTTAGAATTCTGTACCTTTGAACCTGTGAGGGGTGGGGTCTGGCTAATTCTGAGACATCTTTAAACCATGTTTCTTATTGTCCTGATGTGAAGTATATGGCTTCCTTTTGACCGCCAGCAGTACCATAAACCAATGGTGAAATACTACTTTATGCTTATCAGAAAATAAAGTTAGGAAGTTGGGTAAATATGAAATGTTGGTAAAAGTGGCTCCCTCTTAGTGCTAATGGGGTTATAATGGGCACAGAAGTTGTGGACAGCAATCGGCAGTGTTTGGTGAAACATGCACATATCCTGTGACTCAGTGTCCCACTCTTGGGTGCTCAGCCCTCAGGAATTCTACAAAGATTTATAAGAAAGCGCATTGAAGAAAAGTTTTGCTGTACTGTTTGTGGTGGCCAAGAGCTGTAGTAACCCATCCATGGTAGACCGAATGACTGGTCCCCAAAATGCATTCTTCTGTGCAGTGTACCACAGCCATCCCTTTGCCAGCGCCCCAAGATAGATGGGGCGTATATCTCACTTGGCTTTGAGTTAGACCATGTGACACGCTCATATAAAAAACCAATCTAAATGTCTCTAGCAAGTTTATATGTAGCATTCAGAGACGGCCAAAATGTCCACTTGATGAATGGTTAAACAAACTGCGGTACATTTACACCATGAGATGTTACTCGGCAATGACGGGGGAGATTCTTGATCCATGCAACAACCTGGACGAATGTCCAGAGAATTACGATGAGTAGAAAAAGCCAGTCCTCAAAGATGTGTTCTGTGTGATTCCATCTCTATAACATATTTGAAGGATGAAAATATGGAAATAAAGAAGAGATTAGTAGGTGGCAGGGCTTAAGGAGGAGGAGGTGTGAGCAGCGCTATAAATGAACCACAAGAGGGATCTTCGTGGTGATGGGAATGTTGCCGTCATGACCGTGTCAATGTCAGTATTCCAATTGTGATGCTGGATTTTGGCACATTTTGCAAGATGTTACTACTGGGAAAAATGGGTCAAAGGATCTCTTTGTATTCATTTTTACAACCTCATATGAATCTACAATTTTGTTAGAGAAAAAGTTTAATTAGAATATATATGAAGATTTCTCAGCTGGGTGAGGTGGTACAGGCCTTATAATCCCAGCACTTAGGAGGCTGAGGCAGGAGGATCAGTATGAGTTCAAGGTCAGCTTGAACTATATAGTGAGACCCTGTCTCAAAAAAAAAAAAAAGATTTCTCCCATTTAGGGGAAGAGAAGGTGAATAGGGCAGAGCAATGAAGGAGAAAATAGAGTAAACAATTATCAGACCTTTAAATGGATTGGTTAGGAGTATATCTTGCAGATTGGGAGTAGGTGATACCCAAGAGTGTGATGCAGTAGTGAAATTTTTGAGTTGACAGGGACTCATCTATTTTCCCCTCTGCATCTACCTGCCTCCTCTCTCTGTGCCCCAGGAGGCTGACTCCAGCAGTGGCATCCGCAGGTTTCCTCACATTCTGGATTCCAGCTGGATGTGAACAGTGGGAGTTATGAGCAGGACATGAGAGGGAGGAAGAAGAGTGAGACTGGGGTGTTGATTTCCCAGGGTTCTTCCCTGCTGGGCTGTGGTGAGCTACTTGTGCATTCAGCAAAGGCCACATACCTGTCGTGTAGCCATGTCCAGAGCCTCTTCCTTCTGGTGTCCCTTCCTTCCTCTTGCCTTTCCAGGCCTGGGGATAGCAACGGCTTGCTGCCATTACTAACTTCGGGGGCCTACACCATTCCTGATCCCTTCATAAATGATTGTAAGACTTTCTTTATTAATCTCCTCTCATTTACCCACTTAAGCAAGCCATCTGTTCCCTGCGGGGACTCTGACTGATATAGAAGTTATTTAGCCCCGTGTTCCTCCAAATGCAAAGACTGTGCTGGAAGAGGAGGTCACTATGTTGGGTGTCAGCCTATTCTGTTTCTTCTCATTGGTTCCTGCTGTCTTTTCCCTGCCAACACTATTTTTGTGTTTCTCGTTTCTTTTGTATAAGCCCTTCAAAACTTGAAGCAGTTAGTGCTCTTTATGCTACTTTGAATTTTTTGAAGATGCCGTCTTTTTTCCTCGTTGGGAATTACTTGACATCACCTCGCCTCGCCTCACTTTTGTGTTTCGGAACTTTTCATTTCTTTCAACCAATTTTCCTTTTGGTCCTTATGCCTGTTGAATCACTTTGATCTTCTGATATTTATCAAATCTGCTTTTCTCCTGCGAGGGAAAAGGAACTCAACTGACCGGCACATTCAGGGAGGCTGCTGGGTGCTGGCATCGGTGTGACACGCACAGCTAGGTCGTGATGTTCTCTTGGACATACACAATTTTACAGAGCTGTAACATCAGTGCTTTAGTCCCTTTCTTGTTGTTGGGACACAATACCTGACATTCACAATTTAAAGGAGGAGAGGTTTATTTTGGCTCACAGTTTGTACAGGTTTCAGTCCATAGAAGGTTGGCTCCAAGGCAGAAGGCATGGTGGAAAGGCCCAAGCAAAAGAAAGGTGCTCTTCTTATAGCATCCAGGAAGCAGAGCTCCAGGGAGTAGCCTGAAAGGGAGATAGAACCTTTTGGGTCATGCCCACAGTGACCTGCTTCCTCCAGCCAGGCCCCACCTCTAACAGCAAGTCTGAGAGTTAGAGGGACATCTACATTAAAACCGTAACGATCACACAGTGCTATGTTGGGACCGTGATGGATCAAACCCCAGATGAGATCACCCTGTAGGTAAGTCCAAACATAGTCAGAAACATAAGCATTATCCGAAACAAAACAAAACAAAACAAAACAAAACAAAAAACCCGACTAAACATTTCTTATTCTGGCTAATTCGGAGGGACCACTGCTTTTTAACCAACTCCAACTTCAGACTCACTCTGTTCTTCTTACCTTATGGATTGGAATTATGAAGGTAGCAATCACAAGATTTACCTCTGCTTCCTAAGAGTACCTGGTCCAGGACCAACACCTCTTCCTTGACTCTTCTTCCCTGCTTGCATCTCAGACAAGCCCCCATTCTAGAACCCGCGCTAACACCTCCCACTGAGATGCCACCCGGTTCTCCACGGTGTGTGTTCACCTTCACGGCAGTGTTCAGTAAGCGCTTGTTTAATTGCAGTTGCATTCTTGTTAGTTTCCCTTGGCGAGAGGCCATGGACAGCACCTATCTGACTATTCCTACCATCCATTCCTGTGTTCTTCCTGGATTCCTGAAAGACATAATCACTCTCCTATAAATTTCCTCGGGGTAAGGGAATTTAAAAAAAGAACAAGCCCGAGTTTTGTACATGCATCTACTCCCCAAAACGAATGTAAACTTCATGTACTGCAATCATATACTAATAAAATTAAAATTCGAATTCAAAAAAAGATTACCCCTCTTGCTTCTTTGATGATGAAAATTCAGTCTGGAGAGATGTTTCCCATGTTGTTGCCTCAACATGTAAGCAATGGAAAGTCTCCTAAGTGGTAAAATGTCAAGACAGGGCTCAGTCCATCAGTGTTGTAGAAGGTAGGCTATTCATCCCTTCAGCTTTGTGTAGAGGCTCTGTTTCTTTCCTAGCCCTTCCCCAGAGGGCCTGATTCCTTCTCAGTCTCCTGATTTAACACCTCCGAGTATTTGTGTATCTACCTCCAAAACTGTATTAACTACTGAAGAAAAAAAAAATAAAGGAGTGTCGAGATGTGGGATATGGAGACGGCAGGGAGGTGAAAATGAACCAAATACCATTATGTCGAACCTCGTAGCCAGTCATCTTCGTCCTTTACCAATTGGAAACTGGTTTTATTTGACTCTCATCCCATCAAGACCCCCAATTATCTTGCTAATAGGATGAGTTTGTTTCTTCCAATCAGCTACCACAAGAGTGCTGTATTTGCTTCAGCTAATATTCATTTTCACTGAATCTTCTTGGTTTCAATCTTTGTACTATGTAGCTCCCTTATCTTCACACAGTGAGCGAACTTTGGAGAAATCTCCAAAGGAAAAAGCTGCCTTATCACCCATATTTAGGGGCAATTGGCTACTTGAAGATAGGGAGCTGGAATAGTGAAGAGACACGTCTGTGATAATCATCGGCTTCTTCTCTTACCCTCAGTCTTTGCTTTCTTCAGTTTTGTTTCAAGTAGTCATACACGGTGCTTCACGGTGGCCTCAGTATTTGCCCATCCACCTACCCAGCAAAGCTCTGATAAGAGGCGTGGCCAAGGACATGGTATAAAATGATGGAGCTTGCTGTGCTTTTCATTTATATGAGAATCTTTTGTTTCTGTTTGTTGTAATCTCTTGGGCTTTGTCCTTGCTCCACTCTTTGAGTTCATGCTTTCAGATTCTCCCTTCTGGGGGACATAGACCTCAAACAATCTCTACTTAGTCTGGCTGCTGAGCTGCCCTCAGCATACCAGCCACTAGATGGCTAAGGTAAACTCTGGTATGTGGCCTGTGGCAGCGAGTCACTGTGTAGATCACCGGTCAGGCATTAGCCAAGTCTGGCCTAATACCCGCGTGTGTATTCAAAGTTTTATTAGAAAATAGCCTTGTCCTTTCATTTACAGGTTGTTTATGACTGATTTTGTGCTCTTAACAATAGAGTTGTTAGTTCTGACAGTGATTATACAATCCACAAAGCCTAAAGTATTTACTGCATGGCTTTGCTTAGTTTAAATATTTGTGTCCCTGCAAAGTTCATATGCTGAAATCAAACCCCCAAGGCATTGGTATAAGGAGCTTCAGCCTTTGGGGGTAACTAGGTCATGTGGGCTGAGCCCTTGTAAATGGGATTAGTGTCCTTATAAAGAAGGCCCAAGAGAGACCCAAAAAGGAGGAAGGAGTTGCTGTTTATGAGGACTTGAGTCCTCACCAGTCTCTGAAGCTGCTAGTACCTTGACCTTGGTCTTGCAAACCTCCAGAACTTGGAGTTACAAATATGTGTTGTTTACAAGCCACTCAGTTTATGGCTTTTTCCCTACCCAAGTAGACTGATGGGCTCATTAGAGAAAAGGTTTGTTGCTACCAACTCTAGAAAATGAAATATGATGTACAATTTCAAAAAATGTTAAATTCATTATGGTTTAGATATAAAATGTCCCCCCAAAGTCTCATGTGTTCAGAGGCAGGGATTTATTGAATTAAGGAGGCACAATAATCATCAATGGATTAATCTATTCCTGAGTTCGTGGCTGATTGTGCTGCTAGGAACTGGGCCCTGGTTAGAAGAGGTGGGTTCCTGAGATTGTAACCTTGAAGGGTATATTCTTGTCTCTGACTCTTCCTTTCTCTCTTTGCTTTCTGGCTACCATAGTTTGAGCAGCTCTTCTTTGCTACACTCTTCTACCTTGCTGTTTCTGCCTTGCAGCCAGCCAACCATGGACTGAACCTGCTGAAACCATGAGCCCAATAAACCTTTCCTCCTGTAAGCTATTTGTGTCAGCTATTTGGTTTCACTGACAGGAAAGCGACTAATACAAAGTTATTGCATAAAAATAAGTTCTACAGTTATAGCTTGGGAAATGCCATAAAATTCAAACACGTTTCTTAAATCTAAATGTATAGTGCTTTAAAACTTTATTACTATAATGTATATTTAATTAATATATATTTATGTTTGTATGAATAATTATAAATATTTTATATAAATATATAGACATAAAAATGTTTAATAATTTGAATATAGTGCATTTGAATAAATATATACACTATGATTGATGATTCTCCAAGAGATAGTAAAGGTTTTCCAAGTTTTCCAAAGGTACTTGACCATAAATCCCTTTGACATTGATTATTCTATGAGACTAGTGATCCATAGAGCAAACTTTGGTACATCCCAGTCTAGATTCCTTAGATCGCTTATTATCCAAGAAAAAAGTATTCCTCTCTGCTCTCATAAGTTCACCAGCATGAAGGTGTCCACACATTTGTTTAGAACCAGATCCTTGGTTATGAATAAATAATATTTTCCTGACTTTGTCTTTGTAGTCTTCCATGGATCTAGCAGAAGTGGTGCTAGAGGCCATAGCTTTGAGCATGGGCCTCCTGTACTGCTACCAGATTCTCCTTTGTAACAGATAAGCCCTTGGATCTGTGATGAGCTTAAATATTAATTCTTTCCTGTGCCTCCTCACCTCAGACTGGGTTAGAGATTTCACAATTCATTATAGTAAATGACCTTTCATGATTTTTCTACTCACTTGTACACTCTATGATGGTTGGGTCATTCCTGCAGAACTCATTGGGAGTGTTTATTAAATGGTTTTAAATGAATTGATTATACCTCTTGGGTCCAGTGGCCCTGGATTGCTCTTCAAGTCCTAGCTTTTCTTGTCCTGGTTGCTCCAGTGCCCAGGACCGGGCTAATGCTTTGCTTTCTTGACTTACAGTCTCTTTCTGAGACTCTGGAACCTATTCTTAGATCCTTTCAAGGTAAATAGGTCCTTGGTGTTTTGATTGGTCATTGACGTCTTTCCTTCTTCCCAGGGACTGCCCTTTAAGCTGATAGATGGCCTTAGATCAGAACCAATTGTTCTTGAAACTTCTGAATATCAATGATCCTGCCGATTCCATGTTACTGGGCTGGGACCTTGCTACCATCTGTTGCAGCCCTAGTACTGATAGCTACCTAAATCAAGACAGAATTTGCCTCTTGCTGGACATTTGCCCTGCTTGACTGTTGGACCCCTGCTGTTGGCTGGGTTCACGTCTCGGCCCTGGTAGGCTGGGGCTGTACGATGTCCTGGCTTCCTTACTTTCCTATTATACACAGAATGCCACTGTTTGTCCATCTGTAGTTCATCCTTAAAATAAAAAAAGATTCAGACTTTCTAAATTTATTGCGGCTACCTTATTATAATTTTCTTTATTGTTCACTCCTCAAGTCTATGACTCACTGGCTCAGCTACTATTAGTTCCTACTGTTATTCATGTAATTCTTATGAATTCAGTAAAAGAAACAGATTTTTTAAAATCCTGATTTATAGGTAGAAAGCTGAATCACAAAGATATAGTCCTGAGTTACGAACACAGGGACTCTAATTTGGAAAAATAGGTGCACAGGGACCCTGAGAAGGAGGCTTTGAGGATTAGGTTAACTTTTATTTTCCATACAATAGCTCTAAAACAAACCAGGTGGCCTGTAGAATTAGGGAACAAAACCCAGAATAATTCATAAATACTCTTTTACTGGAAAAGGATAAAGGAAGAGGAGTAACATTGTGAATTGCTCTCTCTCTCTCTTTCTCTATACATATATATGTATATATACATATATATATCTGTTAAATGTTTAATACGTAACTTCATCTTTTCTGTAAAAACTCAACCATTAGATCAGTGATGGGAGTCCAACTTAAAGATATTTTTTTCTTTGTGGTTTGTCATAGAAAATTTCCTCTCAGATCTTTTTTTTTTAGGAAAGTGTAATGCAGTCCAAGAAAGTAGCCTTGGGAATATATATTAGGAGTCCATGGGACCGTAATTGAGCTCAAAGAACTTATCCTTAGTTCTTACCAGGGGACCGAGATTACATAATAACCACAACAAAAAAATTGCATAACCCTGTAAAAGGCCAGATTAAGGTCAAAAGCCCTAAAAGAAGTCCTATGGCTGCCCCGAGTCTCAGCAACTGTTATGGTGCCAAAAGTATTTAGAAGACCAAGAAAGAACTACATGTTTTAATTAAATAACACATGGCAGCGAGCACAAGATACCAGCTTGGGTTTATCAGGCGGAGCGGGAGCTATCCTTGTGCTAAACAGACAGGCACCAAGGAAAAGAGAGAACCCGAGAGACAAGTCTAAAAAAGCTTGGGAGCTATTTAATACAACATCCTAGGACAAATCCAACGCTACCCGGGCGACGCGAGGGGAGCCACATTTAAGAAAGGCAGCCTGGTGTAGAATAACGATGGAGTAAAGTAAATGACACGGAACTATGACAAATTCAAAACCCAACTGGAAAATTAGGAAAGAGAATGAAGTGTCGTGTATAATGACACCCTGACAATTACCCCCGAGCAGTGGGGCATGTCCTGACACATTCACCTCTCCTGGTGCTGCGGGCTTGGGTGTCTGGGCTTTCTGTTTGAACAATGAGGCTAAGTGGCCCGTTTTCCAGCTCTGTCGCTGACGGGCGCGGGGCTTGGCACGGCTTCCGTGGTGGGCAAAGGGGGTTCGGGGGAGCACGCGGTGTTAAGACCTGGAGGTCAGGAGTGTGCCTATCTTTCTAAATGGACACAGGATATTTAAAAATGGAAATTGCTAACGCTGAAAGCCATTTATGAATTCTACAGCAGGAAATAAAAGTCCTGAAAAAGCAAGCAAATGACTCCTAGACCTTAGACGAGGTGTCAAAATTTAAGATGATTTTATCCTCCTGTATACAAAATCGCAGAGAAATACAAAGCGGCGGGAGGTCCAAGCATATCAATCAGCGAAGAGACAGCGCATTCTAGACTGGGAATATAATTAAGTAGAAGATACAAAAATAGGATTTCCCAACCTGGCAAGTGGAAATATAAACCAACTGGCAGAGGAAGGGCGGAGAAGTTAATCCCACTCTTTTGGAATAACTATAGAAAAACATAAGGAAACAGAAAATGGAAATTGATACAGGAGTAAAGAAAGGAGGAGCAAATGAAGAAAACCTATTAAGTGTGTGGAAGTGATGGATGTGCCAACCCTGATTTTAGCCTCTAGCTAACGAAATTGGGGGCAAAAATACTGACTTTTTTTTCGGTAAAAGATTGAGAAGTGATCTTCTTCAGAGTTTATCTGTATAATTTTAGCCACTAATTGAGTTAGCCCCTTTGCTGAACAGAAAATAAAACACAATGACATGTTGAAAAAAACATTTTTTTCTTCACTATAACCATTAGTATGAGATGTGAGTCACTCTAATGTCAGCAGCGCGAATCAGCAATACAGATTCTGCTTTTACAGAGACCCGCGTTCCACACTGCAGTTTGCTCTATTAATGGTATTGAATTTACTCTAATTCCTCCCACCTTTATATTAATTGCATTAAAAAATAAGTAAGTACAGATATAGGCATTGTGTTCCTTAAAAGAGGCTGTGATGAAAAAGCTGCTTAATAAAATATAATAAAAGTATTTCACATTCATTTCTCCATCGTAATAAGTGGAATTATGGTAGGAGGAGGAGACCTCTCACAGCTGGGCAAGCCCTAAGACTCCTTCCCTTATTCTCTCCTTAAAAGCTATCAATTTAGAGCTGTCCTATGTATTGCCCTGTGAATTGAACAAGCCTTTTCAGTCTTTAATTAAGGGTGAAAAACTCTTTGAACATCACAGCATTCATCTATTCATGTGTAGAAAGCCTGGCGTAACAAAAGAATTTAATCAAACTACAAGCCTAATAAAGACTACATTGCCTGAACTAAATGATGTTATTGCAGCAGCGGCTCATAGTTTTACATTTAAAAAAGCGGGTCAGAGTGTTCATTCATCTTGATTAGCAATGCCAACCTAATTACTTCTGGAGGAAACAGTAATTAGCTGGAGTCTCACCTCATTAATCATGACATTCTTGTAGCAGACTATTTTTATCTGATAAATGGCTTGGATTGGAACAAGGTGTATATTTGAATTTTAGTTAATTGTACACAGCTTGCTGCATAACATTTCACATTTTTATCATTTAACTACTTCCTTTCTGTGGGCCTCTTGAGCTTTTGTTGGTTACTTGCGTTCTCGTAGTGAAAAAATCTTGACTTAATGAGAGGGTCAGTTCTTGTTAGAGAACCTATCAGAGATGGTGTCGCAAGGTATCAGAGGACGGGATGAAAGATCTCCGTGTGCAGATTAAGTCTTTCAAATTTTGTGGGACAGACCCTGACAGAGTTTCCGCTGTGAGTTCACAGTGAATGGTAGCATTGTGTCACGCGACACGGGGACTTCCATATGATAACAATCACAGACATCAAGCTATATATTATATTTTAGGCAGGGAATCTTAATAAATTAAGTCAGATCCACAATGTTTCTAAACCAGCGCTGAAGTGCATACCATATTTAAAAAGAGGTAGTAATTTATACCCTTAGTTTTGCTCAGCTGGGTTCCGGGTTGCTTTTTTCTGCAGGCATATGGCTGTGACCACTTCTTATCTGTCCCTCCCAGCCTTGTACAGTATTTTCTAGGATTAAAGCCCTTAGTTAATCAGAACATCATATTTGTTGTTTCTTCTGGTTCCTCTCCAATGTACAAATCTTTCAGTGAATCCCCAAATAAATACCACTGAATACAGAGAGAATCCTTGAATTACTGCTTGTAGAAAAGTAGAATGCTTATCAGGGTAGGTGCTATGGCTTAGAACTAGAATGTTCCCCCAAAGCCTCATGTGTTCAGAGGTGGATTTTTGGAAGGTAAATCCATCATGGGGCTGCCGGACTCTCTGCGGTTTAATCCACAGTTGAACCCAGAGTTGACTGTATTATTCGGAGGTGGGTCTGGCTAGAAGAAGCAGGTTACTGGGACCACGACCTGAAAGGGTGTTACCTCTCTCCTGGACTCTTCCCTTCTCCCTCTTCTTCCTGGCCACCATGACCTAAGCAGTTTTGCTCTTCTATTCTCCTCTGCCATGCTGCTTCTGCCAGCCCACCGTAAACTGTAATCATGAGCCAAAATAAACCTCTCCTTTTAAAGTTGTGGGCATTGGTCATTTTGTCCCAGCAACCAGGAAAGTGCCTAACAGAGTACATCAGCAGAGACTGTACAGAGTTACCTAGGCCCAATATCATCTTATCAGGCTTGTATTGTCTGCTTAAAAAGAAAAATAGAACCATTTCTTAAAGAGTTATTTTATTTGGAGACAGAGTCTTGCTGAGTTGCCCAGGCTGGCCTCGATCGTGTGACCCTCCAGCTTCAACCTCTTGAGTAGCTGGGATTCCAGATGTGTGTCACCTCACCTATGAGGACCAGAATGTTTATTATGGACTTCATCAAGACATCATTATGTCTTTGAGGGATCCTGATGTAGAAATCTAGTTGGTAAGCTGAAGCTTGCTTATTGGTGGAGTAAACAGAAAGAGAAAATTATATAAATTACATGTTTAATGGAATAAAAGAAGGCTAGAACTCTTGAAATCTGTGAAACATATTTTGTTTCTCCTGGACAATTCTGGATGGACTTGGTAACTCTTATTTCGAGGCTTCTCATTTTTGCCTAATGTGTTCTTTGTTTTGATATATATACGATTGAGTCTTACCGTCCTGGGAACCATTCTCCTCTTTCAGGTGACTTTGTATATCTACACATGATGAAATAAATCATTGGCTGATATTTTTCTCTTCATTTCCACGTTTTCTGGGTAACTCACTGAAGCTAAATAAGGAAGTCTTTCTACTTATAAAATATTATTCCTATGTCCATTTTTGCATAAATCAGAATTATACAGTACCATTCTTAAATGTGAAAATTTCAAAATAGGCTTTAGAATTAGGTTTAAAATTAACAGTGAAACCATAACAATATTCTTAAGAAGGGCTTCTTCTTGGGTTTTCCTGGTGCGTTCCCACAAAATATGTTTGAAGAGTTGGAAAAAAGCATGCTATTCTACCTGCTAATAGGCAGCCTATGACATCCTTTCCCCCACCTAAAATAAACTGGTTTTGTTTTCATCGTCAAGTCTATGGAGACCACTAGCAGCTGCCTCTTTGACTCACTGTGGGCCACATACCAAAGGCCTTACTGCGCTGGTGAAATTCTTACCACCTCTCCACTTCACAGGGAATTGGGCAGATTCAAACAAGGCCTTGACTGACAGACTCATTCATGGATTATAACAAAGATTTCATCTGCAGCACATTTACCACGCTTAACATTTAAATTCTTGAATAAATAACCAGTCTCGATAAATTCCAGTAGGTTGCCAGAGGTTCAGCTTTGACACACAAGTAGTCATGTCCTCAAACTTGTCCTTTGTCCTTATTCAAACTTCTCATCAGCTGCTAATTACTGTAGATCTGACAGATCAGGCAGTTTTCAAACGTCACATGACCTGCTGTTTTTCCTACAGAATTTTCCAATGATTCGTCTCGCTCATACATGTGACATCGCATCATATTTCCACTACTTTCTGGTTAAATTCTTTTTTTTCTTTTTACTTCCATTATACCGTATAGCTCTTATTACTGTAGTTTAAACTTATTCCTTTTGGACTGGAAATGGTATGGCTAATAATAGCAGTTTAACTATAAAATACCTCAAAACCAGACACAGACACAACAAGCAGGTGTTCTGAGAGACTAAGTGTATGTGACTGCCTACACTATCTCTTGGTAGCAAAGTGGACTGTTTATTTTTTCCCTCTTCAAAATTTTATTTATTCTTAAAATTTAAACTAAATTTATTTTGACTGATACATAAAAATATAAAAATTATAAATATGTGTTTCCTTCTTGCTTGAAGTGGAATATTATTTTGCTCTCATCCATGAAAATTCATAAATGAGTAGGATAAAAATTAAGGATGTTGTTCTGAAAATATTTGTTTGATGACAAATTAAATTTTGTTGTTGTGAATTTAATATTATAAGCAACAAAAGTAGTTACTAATTCTTTCTGATGTTTATCAGGGCCCAGGTACTAGTTTAAACACTTCATATGTATGAATTAATTTATTTAATTTTTAAGTCCAGCTTATGAGGTGAATATCATTTTTGCTCCAATTTGACCGATGAGGAAATCGAGTAACTTTTTGCTCTCTGCGGGAGGGCTGAGATGTGATTCATGGTGTGTCTGCTCCAGAGCCCACTCAACCACAGTGTTAAGTCACGGCAGAAAATTCCAAACGAAGAAAATAATGTTGGATAATAATCCCACTATTCAGTTAAACTTACCGCTTATATTTTGACACACACTCTTCCAGATGATTTTGTCAGAACAAACTGGCTTACTGTTTTGCTCAGGAAATATTGGAAATATCTTTACATATGTGTAGATATATTTACTACATCACTTTTAGAGATTGCATTGCATTTTAGTATTTTTAGTTATAATTTACTGAAACAATTTGTTTCTCATTATAAGCAATGGCATGATGCATAATTTTGTGGAGAAATCTTTGTTCACATACTTACTTTCTGTTTTTCTTTAGGAAGCGTTTCAGAAGTGGAATTATTGGATTGAAGAGAATGGATATTTTTAAGATTTCTTATTGCCAGATTCCTGTCCAGAAATGTTATATCAGTTTATACTCCCACCATCAGCATATGAGAAGTCTGCTCTCCTATATCCCAAGCATCGTGAGTTTCTAGTATTCTTTTTATACATTCTCCATCTTGAATTTTGCCTTTTCTGTTTTCTGCTCAGGTAATATTACCCTTCAGTTGTATTTCCCTTGGCTAGTTTACTTTTCCATGGATCAAGTTTCTCTCTGTAAAAAAAAAAAAAAAAGAAAAGAAAAGAAAAAAATACTAGTAATAGTACCTACATCAGTGGTGTTGTGGAAAGAAAAGGTTTCTATAGATATACTGCATAGGAAAGGGCCTAACACATAGTGTTTGCTATCATTAGTGCTATAATTATTACTTTCCTATTATTTTTATGTGCTAGAGAATGCAGAATTTTATGGTTATTTTGAACTTTAATTCCGTGGTATAGTGCTCCCACCATTTCAATCTATTTATTCTCTTTTATAGTTAGCTGTTCTGTGAATTTAAAAATAAATTTACATGCAAATTAATTTTTGTATCCAAATAGAGAGCCATATTTTCTACCTCAAGTCTAAAGTTTAAATAAAAAAGTCTGTGGTTATTTAGGCTGAGATTGTAACACTGGAGATACTATTCTAAAAGGTCTAAGGTGCATCAAAAAGTAACGAATTTATCTTGGGGATCTGCTGTCCTTCCTTTCCACAGTCGGGAGGATCTAGTAGCTTCCCCAACCCCTACATCCCCAGAGACCTAGTTTTGGTTCCCTTGTGGGGCTAGTTCTGACGTTGGGAACCGACACATGAAAGGAGATCAAGAGCCTCAAATTCATACCCTGGTAAGGTTTAAGACTGTGGTGCTGTCTTGCTTCAGAGGGGGCTGGCTGCCCTCAGGTTGAAGACTAAGACCAAAGAAATAAAGATCTTAGGCCCTATCCTGCCTTTTAGTTTTGTCCTAGTGGACAGGTTCTGATCTTGGTCTGACTTCTGCCTTCTCTCCTATGACTGGGTCATTGAGTGAGGATCACAGTGCTCAAACTATGAAACTCAAGATTTAAAAACGAATCCTAAAAGCCATATATATAGTCCCATTCCTAGCCTACAAAAGTCCTCTGTCGTATTTCCATCGAGCATTTGCTAGGCCTCCATTGGAACACACGGACAGCAGGGATTCACAAAATCAGTAGCAGCCCATCTCCTAACAGCTCTAATTGTGAGACTAGGTGCAGGCAAATCCATCTTTCTTGAGGCCTTCATTCAGTCCAACTCTGACCTGTAGAAGCACATTTCTTCAGCACAGGACATTCCTGGAGGCCACTGTTGTGCTACCACATAGCTGGAAGCCACTGTTGTGCTACTACATAGCTGGAAGCCACTGTTGTGCTACCCGGTCCTCCTTAGGTTTTAAATCTTTGTGAGAGTTTTATGCTCTTGCCCCTACTGGTGGCTCTCCTATTTATCTTGGCACTATGTCTTGGAAACATAGCCCCTGATGCATAACACAATTACTGAAGCAGAGAAGTTGCTTCCATTATATTGGATTCTATAATTCTATTGATGTCTAAGCATATATTCAGGTGGTTTGGTTTGCAGCTACGTTGTGCTGTTGACTTATAATGATCTTTTTGCTAAAATTTGAAGTTTTTTTGATATATACTGTTTCTAACTTTCCTCCTCCCTCCAAGTTCCCTCATTTTGAATTTGTACCTCCCACACAGAAGAACTTTGGAATCTTTTTGCATTTTGATTCTGGTTACCATTGATATTGGTTACCATTTCCCATTCTAGAGTATCCATGATTTTGAAAAGGGCTGTACATTCTTCAAACAAGTCAGTGACTATGATGTTAAGAGCAGCATTGAAGACAGAAACTTGTCACCCAACTGGAGTTCATGCTTCAGGTTTATAGGTACGACGCATGTAATAAGCAGGACACATTCTTTTGTGGATTTTCTTTAGTACGTATTTCTTGTACTAAATAAACCATTTCCCAGATTTTGTTTCAATAAGATATTAATACATGTGCCTAAGTAAAAATGAGTGCTATGTTTAAAAAAGTTTGTGAGATGCTACTTGCTATCTTATCTCCTTAGAGAGCTGTTATGGGTGTTATCATATATATTACTCTTCAAAATCCTGAAAAAATTTATATTTTGTTGAACTCGTACTTCCCAAATGTATTTGTATATATTCCCCGCATACCTATGAATATCCTATGGAGGTCTGTTCTTTACAGATACCAATTTGGGAAATACTGTACTCTGCGCAAGGGTAAAATGAGAGAGCCTGTCAAATGCCTAGCTGAAATTCAGGCACATATGTCCCCAGCATTTTTCTTGTCTCCTGCTCTAGCAATTTTATCAAAAGAGAAAATGAGTTCGGTCTGGCTTGAATTGTTCATCACAAATCCATGCTGACTCCAAATGGATCCAGTTTGATTTTCTCAATTCCTGCCTTGCCCAGAATCAACACAGAATTTAAAAGAGTTTAATTAATGAAATTCACCCTGTCCCGTTCCTCATCTTTTAAGTATATTAGGCCAATGTTAGCACATCTCTTTCTTCTACTGCCTTTTTTTCTGTAAGTTTCTTTGATGCAGATTCTAATGAGACTCGGCCACTTCCTCTTGGATTTCTTTCAGAAGCCGGAAATGGAGTTCATGTGGTCAGAAGCACAGAGCTTGTTCATTATAAGGCTGGCTGCCATTTTGCAGGGTGAGTCTGCCTAATCAGGGTCTTTACTTCTAACTTGAGGTCTGTTCTTGCCTTTCTGGGCTTACTAGCATTTCTTTTGACAGAAGATAAACAAAAAACAGGAACTGATATTCTGGAGTTTCTGTCATTTCTTCACTTCCAGTGGCCCAAAGCCATGTGTCTATTCTTTTTATCTTCTTCATCTGCTTCGAACAGAAAATAAAAGCTCCTTTTTGTTGATCGTTGGCATTTTTGAAAGCTTGCTCTCATTTTTGGCTTTTAATCTGTCTGACATTGTTCATGCAGTTTTGTGACACTTGTTTGTGGCTCACTTACAGTCGATTTCCTTGTCCCCTTTCTTTTCTTCCTCAGTGGAGTATGTGACATTGTACTGTCAGAATTCTGTGACTGTGAGCTTTTCTTTGCTCTTGAGCTATCTCCCTCCTCAGAGCTTCTGTCTAAGGAATTCTACCCAACCAGTCTTTCTAAACTCTCTTTTCTTACAGCTTGGTCTTCCCACCACTGGCTGTAACACACCCTAGATGAAATAATCAATTCTTCTAAAGGGTCGCCATTCTCCAGTTTCACTTCTTAAAAAACCATTCAACTCAGTGTTTCTCTGTTGCCCTCGTTACTTCTCGTTTCAGAGAGATAAAATGATTGACTGGGCAAGTCAAGAATCAGTCTTACCAACAGAAAAATGACTTCTGTGATATGTTTGTTAAAAATTCTTTGCAGTAGTCCAGCAGGAATTTGTTCCGGGCAGACAAACTTATATTTTATCTTACCATACAGTGCTAGAAAGGTGTGAGTCCTGTGAGGGAAATGCAATTAAAGGAGGCACATAAATAAATAAAATTAATTAAAATGGTTTGTTGTGATAATTAAGTTGGTTTACAATAGGGTATGGGGATGTTAACAGGCCTTAAAATGCTGTAGGGCAATATCCTTTATTTCTAACTATAGCTCTTGAGGTATTCAGTAAACACATTACAAGGAGTGAGTTTTACTAATTGATTTTTTGTTATAAATTATGCAGTTCTGGGAAACACAAGAATGCATTTTAATTTGCAAAATACATTAATTCTTTCAGTTCTCCTTATTGATCATCCATTGAGCAATGGTGGTTGATGATTTAGCCAATAAGAAATGCAGGAGTTGTCTGATGCTACCAAGAATAGGCAAAGGGGTTTAGCCAAGAAATCACAGGATGCAGGATCCTCTCTCCAAAGGAGTGTGATGTTGGCACTGGGGAGGGCTCCTGAGAAAGTGTCATGGCTTAATAAAATTCTCACTCCCGGATAAACAAGATAGACTATTATCTCCCCCAAATTTGTCACTAAACTAATAGAGACTTTATTTTTCTTTCCCTTATGCCTTATCGTCTTTGGCACTGTTGTTAAAATAGTTGTTGTCTCATTATTTTTAGTGGTATATATATATACATATACCCTCAAAACTTCTGATTGGCAGGAAATAATTAATAATAGCTCACTCAGTTGATATATTTCTCACCATAAACAATTAAATTTGACGTTTTATTTAGCCTTTCAGCTGTATCATAAGTCAATTGATCATATAGCCATTTAAATTTATGAATTATTAGCACTCATTCATGGCCTGTCAAGGACCCTAAACTGGAAGGATTATATTTTCTTTGGGTACTCTGATTCTCATCATGATTCAGAGTATGTCCATAATTCCATTTTTTAAAAAACTATTTTAGTCGACACATGAAAATGTAAGGGAAATTTAGGAAAGTGAAAATAGATAGTGAGGGAAGCTTCATTTTGTAAATAGTTTCTCCCTCCTACTGAGTTGCTGGGACTACTGTAGTGTGGACGTGGAATGTAACCCAAAGGCTCATGTTTTGGGGGCATGGTCCCTAGCTTGGTGCTTGTGGAAACATTAAGAGGTAAGAGGTGGGGCCTAGTGGGAGGTATTTAGGTCTCTGGTAGTTTCCCTAAGTCTCTTCTCTCTCACCTTCTGGCCGTGAGAGGAACAGTTTTGCTGGACCACACATAACCGCCATCTTGTGCTGCCTCACCACAGGTCTACAAGCAGTGAGACCAAGAGATCACAGATTTGAATCTCCAAATATGTGAGCCAAAACAAACCTTTTCTGTTTACAGGTTGATTATCTCAGGTATTGGTTGTAGTGACTGGACCCTGGCGAACTCATTGACTAATTTGTATTTCTTCAGGTATGTTTCTCACAAGCCGTCTCCACAGTAGAAGTATTAAAGAAGAAAGAGACATATGTAACACATGTGGTAAGAAGAAGAGGAAGGAGAAGGGAAGAAAGGGCCTGAGGAAGCCAGGGCGAGTGGTGAGAGGTTAGGGGTGACTTTGCTCATCTCTCTTCTAGGACAGTTTCGGTGTGACTAGGAGTCTTCTAGCAGTAGTCAAGTGAGGTCAACCACTGTGTATTTTGACATATACAGGGCAGGAAAACATATATATTGAAAAACCAAAACTATTTTACCCCAGGCTTTCATTATTTAACCAGATTTTAAAAGCATTTATTTTATTGGTTTGTAATTATCCAAGCTGTAGCTGATAATTTAATTTCTAGAAGTAATTGAGCTAGGAATAATGCGGTAATAGCTACCATTTACAAAGTACCCACTCTGAACATTTTTCTCGTTCTTACAGGCACAGGCAAAGTGCACTTTCATGTACACTTTAATCATGAGAAAACTAAATTTTCAAAGCTTTAGCAACTGCGTAATGTCACATAGCCAGAAAGTTTAGAGTTTAAATTCGACCTCAGTTCTGTTTGCTGTAGAGCCCATCTTCTCTTCCCTTCGATAGTCTGTCTTTACTAGATAGCTGCAAATCTCTGGCTATTAAAAGGCTTTTGGTTAAACATAAGTGCAGTTTCTTCAATGGATCCCTTTAAATCCCCAGGGAGGATTTTTGAGTTCTTCAGATTTTCAAGGGTCCAGAGTTAGATCTATCAAGCAGTTTAAGGAAAGTCTCATCGCTTTTACGAATTTTGATCATATAAATAAAATGCTTTGGGGTATACTTTAGAATGGAACTGCAAAGGAATTAACTTTGGAAATAGAAAAGACAAGCAAGTAGTGAAATAGGCTTGAACAAAGAGACACCCCAAAGAGCCTCACAATATCAAGGGACTCCTGAAACGGCTCTGAAGCGTGTTTGGAAGAGGTAGGATGCTATATTTTTCAATCAAGTCTACTTTTCTTCTATATCGTGAACTTTTAGGACATAAAGACGTATCTTTTTCATCTTTGGATACCCGAAGCTTGGCACAGGTATTCAAACGGGTTTGAATGAATACATCAAGCTTTTAATAGATGCTTCTGAGGTGCTAAGTTCAAAGATCTGTTGTATTAAAGATAAGGGGGTATAAAGTATTAAGATTTCACTTTGCATGAAACGAAACAGGTATTGGCTGCTAGAGTCAGTAACTTTATCGATTATGGGCAAGACCCCTGACTTATCTGGAGTGACAGATGATGTCGGATTTGGGATTTATAATTTATAGGTATAATGTCTAACCCAGTTCTTCGATTACAACCATGCTGATAGCACATCCCACTGACTCTTCTGTTTATACAGACATACTCCAGTTGCTGTTAAAATGTCATATACTGGATGCTTCTGTTTCCTCTACAAAGCTGTTCTACTCAGCAAAACAGCATAAAACTCTAAGGAAGATCTCCTGGCTGCATATCAATCCAAATCACACACATGGAATAAAGTACATTTCTTTAACATGTCATGAATTTGAGGTGCGTTTTCTAATGCTTTGCCTTGTTTGATTTTTATTTTTGATCAAGTAGTTAATTAATCCAGTCAGCACTTAGGCAGCACCAGAATCAGGTAAGGGCGTGCGCCAAAGGCACAGGAGAAGGGACAGCATTTTATGTGCTTGGAAAATGCACTTGAGACCTGCTTGTGTGCAGAAGCCCAGTTCTTAGGCAGCACGGTGTAAGGCCCGCTGGACGTAGCGGCTTCCCCACACAGAGGCTGCGCACGCAACAATGTTACGGTGCGGATGACCTATTATGTATTGAAGCCTGTTGTGAGGGTGCTAGAAGAGGCAGGATGAAGCCTGTTAGGGTGTCGATGACCACACAGCAAATGTATAATATTTAACTTGTGCTTCCATCTTTGTTTTAGGGGCAGGTGTTTCTGCCTCTCACACCTAAAGCCCTTGGCAGGAGAGTTAATTACTTACCCTAAAATGCATTTTGGGAAGTGCGACATGCAACACAGATTGTTGTAGAGGAGTATAACTCTTCGCCTCTGCAAGCCACGAAAATATTTCAGAGTTCACCTTCCTCACCCAGTAGCTAATTTGCTAGGCCAGTGATTTTCAAACCTTGATTGCTATCAGAACCGCCAGGGGAGCGTGGTAAACATGCAGAGGCCCCTTGGTTTCCTGCCTTCTTCCAGGACAGCCCTCTACAGGCCTTATTAAGCCGTCAGGTGATTTCAATATTCAGCCGCGTGTGGGAACTGCTGCTCTCGGCGTGGAGTTGTCTTCGTCTTTCTGCGTTTTTGGTGTTTGCACGCACTCTGTTTCGGCGCAGTGTTGTCTTCTGTCTCCGGGTTCCAGGGTCTTTATTTCGTTTTAGTTGCAAGTCCTACTTTTGCTGATATATTTGGATCTGGCTAGTCCTGACTCTTTGCTTCTCCTGACTGTTCTGCTGGCCTGCTGCCGGGCACCTCGCTTCTTCCCGTGTGCCTCCTTTGGCCATCTCCCGGGCCTCACAGGACCCTGCACCGCCTCTGAGAAGGGTGAGGTAAGAGTGTACTCAGAATTCAGCACGTTTATTTTCTGCATTTGCATTCTGTGTTGACCAAAAACAAATCTGTGGCTTTATTTTGTTTTAAAACCGTATCAGACGTGGTATTAATACAATTCCTTAATGTACAATTCTTTCTCTGATTTCAGGTGGAATTTAGTTTATGAGTAAATCACTCATAAATATTCACTAGATCCTCTATTTGTTAATAAAATGTGGCATAACTGAGTAAATTTCCAGAATGGGCAGGCAAATGCTCGTAAAGGGGAAACAGTCATATTTCCACTAAATGACTGCTCATGGCACCTGTCTGTGACCTCAGGAGAGCAACACGAAACAATATTATGTTTGACCAGCAGAGTATATTGTCCATGGATGCAGAAGAATAACTGGGATGGAACTTAAAGGAAAATGTTGGGCAGACGTAGGGCTTATTCTCAATAGGAGAATCTGTTTGCTGAAACATTGCAGTCTAAGATGTATGTTTAGAAACCAGATAAACTGTCATCCAATGTTGACATGTTCTTTGACCTGTAATCAATAAAACATAGATAATATATAATGATGATATAAAGTTTTAGTTTTAGGTTTCTTCTTTCATTGCACCACCATATCTCCTTGGTGTTTCTTTAGCTGTGATGTGTTCAAAATTCAGTCTAGAGTCTATCCAGAATGAAATCATTTGCCACATCTTTGGAAAGACATTGCTGGGTGCATAATGGAACAAGCAAGAAAGAGACATGAATCGAGTCAGGAGATGCAAAGAGGCGGGTCTTTCATTTGTGAAAAATTGGAAAAAATCTGTTTGGTCTCAGTCTTGGTGCTTAAGGGCCAAGTAGGGGCACAGCAGGCAGGAAAAAGAAATTACTCCTCTTGGACAACCTTGATTCAAAAAAGATTTCAAATGTTCACTGTGACATCCCACACTCAGATGACTTGAAGAAATCAGTCATAGTAGCCAACACTTGTGCCTTTTGGCTCTCTGATGCCTTTCATTCCTTTCATCAGCTGGGAATTTCTCCACTTTACGAAGCAGATATTTCTTCCTACTATAAATATGGGTATTCAGATAATCACTTTCACAGGGTTAGTTGCCAGTAGGGGATAAACCCATAAACTGAAAGCCACTCAGATGCATAGTTCCGTCCATATTAGTGTGGGAAGGTGGTGAAGGCTCTCCAGATAGCTGGCTGAGGGAGGCGATGGCTGGGTGGTGTTGAAGGTGAGTGAGAAGTAGACAGCATCTCGGGCCTTGCAGGTAGAGATAGAAAGTTTGCTGTGCCAATGTCCTTTAAAGTAGTCATCTTTCTGCTGAAATGAGTCAACACTAGTTTCTTTCTACTTTGCGAATAAGAGAATGGACCAGCTTGGCGTGGGGGGTACATGCCTGTAATCTCGGCATATGGGAGGCTAAGGCAGGAGGATTGTGAGTTTAAGGCAAGAGTTCTGACCAAGATGGTTACTTTTCTTTATAAATTTTCTTGGAACGATTATTAGAACTCACCTATTACATTTTACTCTGTAACCTTCAGAAAATATGGCTTCCTGATTTAAAAATAATTAAGGCAACATTTACGGGTAAACTTTCACTTGTAGACCAAGGTGATCTCTGCGAAAGGGAAACATTTGTATTTGTATCATAATATTGACAAAAATCCATTTGTCACCTGTGACATGGACGGAGCCAGAGATGGAGCAATCAACTTTGCACAGTTGAAAAGGTTTTCCTTTTTCTGCTTGTTCCACTAGAGACTTGGTGGAGAGGAGTTTTGTCTAGGAAGTTAAACACTCAGGTTGGAGATTTCATTCCTTGAGTTACGCAGTAGCTGAGGGCCTGAAAGATAGTTGTCTTTTTTGAGTCCCGGCACATGTAATACCGTGGAACGCGGTGGGCACAACCGTGCTTGGGGTGCACATACACACCTCAGGGTGCTGAGCCTTACCCTGAGGCGTGACCCCGGAGAGATCCGGTCTAAAAGCAGCTCTAGAAGGGATCCAAATATTCACATAGGTAGGCCTTGAGCACCCGGCTTAATGTCAGGTTGAAAATCTAGAGTTTTGAGAAGACAGACGATTTGTCCTTTAGTAAGTGTCCTATAATATAATTGAAAATTAAATTGTGATAAAGAATTTGAAGTAAACATCTGGGAGTCCAGTGCTCTTTTCTGATGATCAGTGACTAGCTAGAAGGAAGTAGGTTTGACATCTGGGTATAGACAAGACCCTGACTGAGTAACTCGCTTGAAGAGATGACCACACTATCTCAGGAAGAATAGGCCAAGACAGGACCTGGAGTGAAACACAGCTTTATTCACTAGAAGGTGAGTTGTTAAGACAACAGGTTCTATGACTGTTTAATTAGACATGGTGCTTGGCTCTTAATTGTGTAGTAATAAAGGAGAAGAATGCAGTGGTAGTCTAGCATAGAACCAAATAGTGTAGTCTAGCATAGAATATTTGTTAGAATATATTGAGTTATATTTAGTCCAAATATAATAGAATATACTTAGTTTAGGATATATTTGTAAGAAGTAAAACAGTAGAAACCCCGGAAGCTTTCCTTCCTTTCTTCATATTTGGACATAGATGCATTTTAGGAATTGAAGTACACATAGTGACAGTTCTCATTTGTTGAGTTGATGCAGCGCTTAAAGGCAATGTGCTAGGTACTTTTTCTATGTTAATAGACTTAGTTCTCACAAAAACTCCATGCGGAAGTGTGGTCATGGCATGTCAGATAGGCCTAAAAAATGTATGGGTGGAAAGTTATATTTACTTCTACAGATATTACAGAGAAATGGATCTTTGCTCATGTAGGATCAAGGGTGCTTGTAATTCTGTATCTTCAGTGAAAAGACCCTGCCCAGGAATCTATTCATCAGCATCCTCAGTAGTACAATATTATTAAATCAAATTTACAAATCCCAAAGAAGTCATAAAAATTAAAAATAAAAATTGCTTCCAATTACTTAGTAATTAGTAAGCAAACAGGTTTATTTGTCACTATTAATGCTAGATAATCAGCTTGCAGATATTTGAAGATTTATTCCTACAGAATATTTTCATGGGAAATTTCATGGTGACTGAAGAGGAAAAAAATCAAAGCAAATATTTCAGGGACTCTTACCTTGATTGTGTTCAGCTGTGCAGAAACAAAATCATAACTAGATATGCCTGTTCAGTAATTTTGCTTTCCTAACCACATTGGCCCTAGGCTGGGAGTGTTTATACCAGCTCTATCTTTTATGCTCTTTAATGTGTCTAGGTAGCATGTTGACATGGTAATTATCTCAATTATTAAGTCAGTGGTGATCAAAGTTTCATACGCACAGAAAGCAGCTAGGGTGCTTGTTAAAAAGGAATATTTACAGGTTTCACCCCAGAGTTTGATTTCTTACTTCCATTATGGATGTAGATGATTTTGGGTCTACTCCCTGGGAAATTCCCCCAGTGAGAAACAGTGGTGGTGATGACGAGGACAGTATCTCAGGACGTGGGTCAGGGATGGATGGGATATTCATTAGACACTTTATTTATTTGAAGTCTTTTCCTTGACTACATCCAATTTCCCCCAAACCCCTAGTTCTACCACCTTCAACTCCAGTTCCCAGTAGATTCCCCTCTGCCGCCATCGGATCTGTTTGTAAAAGAAGTTAACCTCGCAAGTTAGATTGCCTAGATTCTGCCTCTCAGGCAAAGCTGAAAGCTTTGTTCATGTGTCTCACCCACATCTGGGCAACAGTGTGAATCTAGAATCTCATTCTGAATAAATAAACTGTTCTCTTGCTTCAGGCCTTCTGAGGCAGTGCGGATCCTGTTCTGTGGGCAGAGGTCTGTCTGCCCAGGGGACCATGCATTAGTTAGCTTTTCTGCTGCTGGGACAATATCTGACATCCACCACAGTAAGGTTATACATGTAAAAGTAAAAGTAAATACCTATGTAAATGTTCAGGAGCACTGATTAAATTGGAACAAACACAAGTTGCTCTTGTTCCTAATAATGTTTGCTCCCGTGTATGTTACATATCCTTATTATCTTTCAATAATTAATTTTCCTGTCAAATTATAGTCCGCCTGCAATTTAACCTTTTTAATAACAAAATATACATAGGCTATGTCTTGTCTGTGGTAAAAAGGAACATCTACATTAATTTATTTAGTTATTTAGTCTTTATTAATTACTTTGACATTTCAGACCTTTATAGAAGTTGCAGATAGGAAGGTAAACAAGATTGACATGGTCTCAATTGTCATTAGTTTTAAATCCCAGCAAGGGTGACAGATGTTGGACAACCACGGAAGATAGATATTAAATATTGGTTGCACAATTAATTGTTGGAACAGAGTAAATTCTACAAAAATTTAATAGTGACCTCTAAGTGAGATATCAGCAGTATCTCACTTGGTTGGGGGGGTGATGATGACAAAATAATACTTCCTCACAGAAGTGAAATTTAAGAAATACTTCAAAAGGAGAATGTGAATTAACTAAGCGCAACTAAAGAGGAATGAGTTGGGCCAGAGGAGAGGCTTAGAAAGAGGGTAGCACATGACTTCATTTTAAAATGTTGCATAATTGACAAAATCAAATATACTTAAGGTGTATGATGTCATGTTCTGAGTAACATATATGCTGTGAACGGATTAGTACAATCCAATTAATATACCCCTCACTTCACAGGCTTAGAACAATTCTTAAATTCCTCTGCCTAGAAACATTTTATAATAGCACAAGTAAAAAATACTCATAAGGGCTGGGGATTTAGCTCAGTGATTAGAGTGCTTGCCTTGCCAAGCACAAGGGCCTGAGTTCGATCCCCGGCACCACAAAAAAAAAAAAATACTCACAAACAAAAAGAAACATGTGCTCAGTATCTTACTCCCAGAGATAGAATAAAACAGTTAAGTGAACACCCTTCCAGATGATTTGTTGCTGTTTCTACACATTAAAGCATTTTTGGAAATAACAATAATTGGCAATGCATATAAACTGTTTTGTGACCTGCTGTTGCCCTTAATGGAGCATAAGTATTGGTGGAACATAAATATTTCCACCAAAATATTTTCATGTCAACATTATGCTCTTCTAAAAACATAACTTTTTATCTCCCATTTTCCTTATAGCCCTTCTTGCTTCATTGTTATTTCCTTCCTCTTGTCTAATAATAGGCTCCCTCCTAATTTCATATCTTTTTTTTTTAAAAGATTACACATATTAGAGAAAACACGCAATATTTGTCTTCCTGAGTCTGGATCAGTTCTCTTAGCATGATGAGCTCCACTTCCATTCATTTTCCTGCAAATGACATCATTTTGTTCTTTGTCATGGCCGAGTAATACTCCATAGTGTATATATCCCACAGTTTCTTTATCTTCATCTTGCTGGGCATCTAGTCCAATTTTGTATCTTGGCTATTGTGAATTGTGCCAAAATAAAATTATTCAGGTCTCTATATTATCCTGACTTTAATTCTTCCGGGTGTACACCAAGGAGTTGGTATAGCTGATTCGTGTGGCAGAGGAACATACATTTCTAAAAAAAACTTATTATAAAAATTAGTCTGTATATGCAATATGTATGAAGAAACAAGTATTAATGGGAGAACTGGGAGTTTGGACTAGAGTTTTGGGAGATTATATAAAAGATAAAGTGGACGAATGTTAGTGATTGATTGCATCCTATGGCAGAGTTGATGGTGATTTCTCTGTGTCTGATTCTCCATGTACAACTGGGGGATGAAAATACACCGTTGCTAATCTCATATTGTCCTGTCTTCCTTTCGTAGTGGGAATAATAACTTCCGTGGCTTGGTTGTACTTAGCATGGTGTTACTAAAAGAGCAGAGATTTGAAAGTCACAAAACCCACATTAGGGTACCACATGCTTGGAGTCTGACAATTCTCTCAGCCACTCGGCTTGGATTTGGTTTTATCATTGATAAGATATTGGATTCTAAAGTGTCTAAAATTTTAGGTTTTGGTTTTTATGGTAGTTTCTCTTGGTCTAATAAGGTTAAAGCACTTAATTAGCAAAGGTCCCCCCCCCCACATATTAAGTCACTGTAACCAAATTAGTCCAGCTAAAAATCCAGGCATTGTCTTTAAATCCTTTCCCACAAATGCCATCTCTGATTTGGCACCAAATCATTTGACTTCTACCTACACAATATGTCTTGATTTTGTCTATTTCTCTTTATTGCTGCTACTACTGCCCTTATCTGAGCTGCTATTCATTCTTGCCTGTTATATTGCGTTTTCCGTAAGTGGTCTTTTACTCTTGCCTTCCTTGTAGCCTACCATATTAGTTACCTTTCTAGAGCCAATGGTTTGCAAGAAAGCAGATTTAATACAGAACATTTACAAGTTACAACATTCACACACAAGCCAAATGCAGGAGAGTGCAAAATGTCTTTCTGTGTGCTGCCGCCCCCAAAAAATTTAGTCAAGGGCTGGGGGCCACAGTGATGTCCTGTGTAAGTCTGTGTCTGCACTAAAAGGCCGAAATGTCTGTCCTGGAGCCAGGATATGGTGCTCACCCTGAAGCAAACAAGTAGCCATCCCTGATGACAGCAAGGCCCTGAGCTCCTCCTTCCACGAGAACAGCCGAGTTTCCTTGGGGGAATCTGGAACTTCTCCTGGGAAATCAGCTGCCTGCAATGTTGGGCTTCCGTTCTCCTTTATTCTGTGTTGGCAACAATCCTCAGGTGGATCTTCTCCGCCCAGAGCCGCAATGACTCAGTTCCGCTGGGTGCTCCTGCTCAAGTTGATCATAATCAGTCCACCACACCTGCTTTCCATGCGGTAGCTAGAGGACTCTTTTAAAGGTGCAAATTAGATTGTGCAACCCCAATGCCCAGTTGTTCCCCTTACTTCCTTAGAATACAATCTGAAGTTTTTGCTTTCTTACGAAGTTCTCTTGGTACTCACCTGTCTGCCTCTTCTGCCTCATCACCTGCCACTCTGTTTCAGACCCGGATTCTAGCTACACTGTATTTCTTTCTTTTCCTGGAAAATGCCACCCTCTCTCGGCCTTCGCAGGCTGTTTAAGGCACTCTCTTGACTCACCGTGTGGTTGGTTTCTCTCTGTCTTTCATTCTCATGTTAGATGTTGCCTCTTTAGACCTCTCCTGACTACCAGATCTAGTGGTAGCATGGTAACTCTCGATTATGTTGTCCTATTTTAATTCTCTGAAGAACATTTATCATCCTCTGCTATGTGGATTGTTTATTAATGAATTGGTGTCTCAGGATGTTAGCTTCGTGAGAGAAGCCACTTCAGTTTTCATCATGTCCCCAGCACGGCTATTTATGATAGCCAAGAAATGGAATCAATTGAGGTGTCCATTGGGAGATGAATGGGTAAAGAAATGCGGTATGTATACACAATGGGATGTTATTCATCTGTAAAAAGAAGGCAATTCTGTTTGTGGTAAAATGGAAGGAACTGGAGGATACTGTAAGTGAAATAAACTAGATACAGACCAAAACTACATTATTTTTTTATCATGTAGAAGCTAAAAAATGTAGAAGTGGGAAAAATAGTGATTATTAGAGGTGGAGAAATGTAGGCAATAGGGTAGTTGGACAGAGGTTGGGTAACAGGTACCAAAATATAGCTAGGTAGAGGAATAATCTTTCTTGTTCTACGCACAATAGTGAGACTATAGTCTGTTATATATTTCAGGACACATACATGATATGTGATTTATAAAGACAGGAGCTCAAAAGCTCCAAACACAATGAAATGATGAGATGCTAACCACTTTGAGTTAACCATCTCATATTTTGTACATGTATTGAAATATTACACTGTACCCCATAAATATATTCAATTATTACACATTGTTAATAAAACATTATAAAAATTGCAGAACAAAACAAAACAAAAAATCTTCCATATATTAAGCCCATTGATATTATTTGATAAATGAATGAATGAATAAAGATATACTAGGATTCCAGGCACAGTTCTTACACTCAGCCTAGCAAACAAATTGTATAATTTATTTTACTCCCAGGGCTATGAGTAGTCAAGTGGTAAATGTTTTTAACTTCCACCTCAAGGGTCTTTCCCATAGTCTGAACCCTGTTTGGCTGTTGCTACACTAAACACAAATTCCATTTCTTTTGCAGTAGAGTAGATCAGCCTATTTAAAAAAAAAAAGGCTCTTAAACTAACATGCTAATGAAAATACTTTTGGATTCCCCTTTATATTCAAATAAATAATCTGTGTCTCCAAACTGTTAGTATTGTTGTTAGCATTGCTAAAGTTGTACATGCTGAGGCATAACAATTTCGGTAGGTATCAGACATTTTCCCAGTATTTCTTGACATCCGAAAGCAACATGACCTTTAAAAGGCTCTGTCAAGGATTCTGGTCTGGGCTCAGGAGAGTTTGAACACTTACCAGATTTTTTTGCCCCTAAACAATTGTGACTCCTGGAGCCTTTATCCTTCAGTTTCTCTATCTGTAAAGAAAATAGTGTAGTGCCATCTTTTATCTTCCAGTCACATGGGAGGCAGCAAGTTGGAGACTTCCAGCCTCATAGCTACTCTCCAGAGATGGTTGAGGAGTCTTGAGAAAAGTCGGTGAGAGACCTTTCACAGCTCCACTCTTCTGAGGGCAGCTGCCAGCTCAGGATCATGGGACGGCACTGCGAAGTCGTATTTTTCTTAATGTTATGTTCCCACCAGCCTTCTGGAATTTCTGAAACGTCTACCACAGAATTGTTCCTTTGGGTTAAGAGGTTATCTCCAGGGAGACATGTTTAAAATGAGCTCCTTGTGTGGAAAACACATGAGTGCCGATTAGCTCATCTGCACCGACTGGATTCTTAGAATTGAAATTGCCTTTCAAAAGCAAACTCGAACTAAGGGAAGAGAGTATGTTATCTTCCGCTCCTTCATTCCGTACACCCCATCCACCCTGAAACAGCTTCAAAGTACTCCAATGATCAAAAACTCTGTTAGGCCACAGTGTTAGAACAAAAATTAAAATCCTCTCTCTCAAGGAAATGTCAGGGCTGATGAGTACAGAAAAGTTACTTAGGTTATAAAAACAAAAGAAATAAACTGATGAGATCATGCACACCGGAGTAGCTTGTGTTCGTGTGGAATATTCGGAATAGCCTTTTGGAGATGACATTTTGCTGGAACTTGGATCAGACTTTGACGGGCAAGAAGGCTTTTAATAGAGGTGGGATGGTGGGGATCAGAGCAGAAAGGAGATTTCTAATCTGATGAACAGGATAAGTGAAGGCAGAGTAAATTGTGCTGAAAAGTAGAATTTGGGAAGTACTTGGAGAGTTAGTTGTTCTCCATGAATTTTTATCATTTGCTTTACTGAGGTATAACTTTACTGAGGTGTAACTATGATACAATAAAATACACAAATTTAGAGTATACCATTTGATTAGTTATATGTATACACCTGTGAAATCATTCGTACCATCAAGACAGTGAATATGTCTGTAACACCCAGAAGTTTTCTCACATATCTTGGTTATTCTTCCTGTTGACCTTTTTAGACAATCATGGATCTGCTTTTTGTCACTGTAGATTAGTTTTCATTTTCTAGAGTTTTCTATAAATGGAATTGTACAGTATGCTTTTTCTTTTTGGCTATGGCTTCTTTTACGTAAGTATTTTCAGATTCATTTGTTATCTCCATCAGTTGTTCAATTCTTTCTATTGCTGGGTAGTATGCCATTGTATGGATGTACCACAATTTGTTCATCTCATCCCTTATTAGTAGACATTTGCATTGTTCCCAAGTTACAGCTATTATAATCATGCCAAGGTTTTCACATGGAGATATACTGTCATTCCTCTTTGGTAAAAACCCAGGCGTGGAACGGTTGGGTTGTATGCTTAAATTTTTAAGAAACTGCCAAACTGTTTCCCAAAGTGGGTGTAACACTTTGTCCCATTAGCAATGAATAAGAATTTAAATTCTTCCACATCTTTGCCAACACTTGATATGGTAAAGATTTTAAATTTCAGTAATCATAATAGATATGTGATGATATTTAATTGTGATTTTAATTTGGATTTCTTTAGAAAATTAATGAAAATCATTTAATACTTTCTAATGTACTCATTTTCCATCCACTTAAGTCCTTTGATAATGTGTCTGCTTAAATTTTTTGCCCATTTAAAAATTATTGTGGTACGAGTATGTAATAGGAGACCAGCCTTCTGAAAATTTTAAGTGTACACAACATTATTGCTGATTATAAGTACAAATTTGCACAGTGGATCTCTAGAACACTTTTATTTATCTTGCTTAAATAGGAACGTCTCTTATTTATCTTGCTTAACAGGAACCTTATCTTGCTTAACACTTAAATTATCATAATGTCTTCTAGGTTCATGCGTACTGTTGCATATTGCAGAATTTACTTCTTAAAAAAGTCTGAGGAGTATTCCATTATATGTATCTACCATGTTTTTATTATTTGTCATTTAGATTGTTTCCACATGTTGGCTATTGTGAATAATACTGCAGTGAACATGGGGTGCTAATATTTAATCAAAATCTTGGCTTCTGGTTTTACTTAAATACTGGAAGTAGGATTGCAGACTGTGTAGTGGTTCTGTGTGTTATTTTTTGAGGAACTTCTGTGCTGTTTTTGACAGAGGCTGCATTGTATTGCCTTCACACCTATACATGCAAGGATTCCAATTTCTCCACGTTTGCCAACACTGTTGTCTTTTCCTGGGGTAATAGTTGTTCCAATAGGAATGAGGTGGTATCTCATTGTGGTTTTGATTTTGATTTGCATCCGTGGTGATTAGTAATATTGAGCATTTATTTTGCATATACCTGTTGGCTTTTTGTGTGTCTTCTTTGGAAAAACGCCTATTCAAGTCCTTAATACACTTTTAAAATTGGATTATTAGATATTTTAGTATTGGGTTATAGGAGTTCTGGTTGTTATATTCTGGATATTAGTCACTTATCAGATGTAGGATTTGCGAATATTTCTCTTATTCTGTAGATTTTCTTTTCATTCATTGTTTGCTTAGCTGTGCAAAAGCTTTTTAATATGATGATGTAGTCCTACATGCTTATTTTTGTTTTCACTATCTATGCTTTTGATGCCTTAGCTTTCTCCACTGTTTTCTTTTCAGAGTTTTATGGTTTCAGGTCTTACGATTAAGATGTTAATCCATTCTGAGTTGATTTTTGTGTGTAGTATAAGATAAGGATGCAATTTCATTCATTTTGTGTGGACATCCAGTTTTCCTAACCACATTTGTTGATATCCTGTCCTTTCTGTACTGTGTATTCTTGACACCCCATGGAAGATCAATTGACCATATTAATTACTGGCTTTTTTCTACTCTCTCTGTGTGTCTCTCTGTCTCTTTCTTTTTGAGATGAGGTGTCACTAAATTGTCTAGGCTAGCCTCAAACTCTTTGGCTCAAGTGATTCTCCTGCCTCAACCTCCTAAGTAGGTGGGACTATCGGAATGCATCATTGTGCCTGGCTCACCCATTTTTAAATAGGGTTTTTCTCTTTTTATTGAGTTTTGAGACTTCTTTGGATATAAGTCTTATTGACTAGTGGACTTACGCATATTTTCTTCAGGTCGGTGGCCTTTCTTCTCATTCTTTTAACAGTATCTATTGATGAGCACATTTTTTTTTGAGAAATTTCAATTTATTACCTTTTCTTTTTAAGGCTAGGCATAGTCATGTACTTTCTTTGTATCTAAGAAATGTTTGCCTAACATCACAAAGATTTTCATTTTTAAAAGAAACTTTAAATTTTTGATCTACATATGTGTCTGATTCATTTTGAATTCAATTTTGTATATGGTATGAAATGCGGGCTGAAGTTAGTTTTGGGTAATGGTCTATTTGTTCAAAATGGTACCATTTGTTGGAAAGGCTGACCTTTTCCCACTCAGCTGCCTTTACATCTTTCTAAGAAAATTTGTTGTTCATTTATGGATGGAAGTAATTATGATCTTTTCTGATTCATTGGTCTATTTGAGTATCTTTAGCCAACAAAGATATTTCTGCATTTTTCCAAGAAATAAGTTACAGGTTATCAACTTCATTCTTCCTTTTCAAGTCATTTTGGCTGTTTTAGTCATGTCACATTTTTTTTTTTTCAGAATCAGTTTGTCAATTTCTGCGAGGAGCTTGCTGAGATTTTAATTGAGATTGAGTTGAATATGTATATCAATTTATGGCGAGTTGACATCCTAACAATATTGAGTTTTTGATCAATGAAAAAAGTATGTGTATCTATTTATTTAGGCCTTCTTTAAGTCTTGTTAGCAGAATTTTCTTGTTTTCATTATACAGACTTAAACATATGGATGAGATGTGTGTTGCTAAGTATTTCATGCTTCTTGATGATATTGTATTATTTTTTAAAATTTCATTTTTTGATTATTTATTAGCAGTGTGTAGAAATTCAGTTGGGTTTTGTATTTTGATCTTTTCACCTTTCCCATTTCATTTACTAGTTCTAGCATCCATTTTATAGATTTCATTGGTTTTTCTACATTGCAGACCATGTTGTCTATGAATAGAGATATAGTACTTTTATTTCTGCCTTTTCTATCTGGACATCTTTTGTTTTTATTTCTTGCCTTTCTCTGATGAACCCTGAGTACAGTGTTGTATAAAGTCATAAGAGCAGACATTCTCGTCTTGTCCTGACCTTAGGGCAAAACACTGTCTTTCTCCTTTGTGTGATGAATTGTGTCCTTCCAAATCCGTATGTTGAAGATGAACTTTTAGTACTTTAGCATGTGACTGTTTGGAGATAGAATTTTGAAAGAGGCAACTCAGGTAAAACAAGGTCCTATAGGTGGCTCCGAATCCAATATGACAGGTGTTCTTAGTAGAAGAGATTAGGGCCCAGATACATGTGAGAGCAGAAGAGAGACCATGTGAAGACAAAGGAGAAGACAGCCACTTACAAGTCAAGATGAGACGTTTCAGAATGAAACCAACTCCATCGACACCTGGATCTTGGACTTCTGCACTCTAGAACTATGAGAAAAATAATTTCTGTTGTTTATGTCATTCAGTCTATGGTGTTCTGTTATGGCAATCCTAGCGGACTGATACAATGGTTAAATGTGATATTAATGCAACCTTTAAGTATGGTATTAGCTGTAGGTTTTTGTAAATGCCTGTAATTAGGTTTAGGAAATTCTATTGTATAGCTAGTTTGCTAGCAATTTTAAAATCAAGAATATATGTAGGATTTGTTAATCATTTTTCTGAATATACTGAGGTCATATGGTTTTAATTTTTTGCATTGACTGTTTTTTTCAATGCTGGGGATCAAACCCATGGCCACGTGCGTTGCTAGGCAAGGGCTCTACCACTGAGCTACATCCTCAGCCCTTGTTTTGACTTTTTAGTTTGTTAATGAGGTGAATCAATTGGATTGCAACAGTGATTTAGTATGCCTTTAAAGTCTTATATGCATGAATTAATGATACTTTTCACCCTTTCCTGTGGTATAAATTAAGCAAAAACGTAACAAGCCACAGCTCAACCTGTTTAGGTTAGTAAAACTCTTGGTGGGATTTCACAAACTAAAAAGAAAGCAGTAAGATTAGATGATAAATTTGTTAAACTCCAAATTTTATGTAATGTGAACCCTCAATTAACTTAAAAATCTTGTGCACTTAGCTTTAAAATAGAGGTTAAGAGGAAAATGAAGAATTTAGTAAAAACAGTTTAAAGTTCAAATATATAATCCGTGGTCTGGAGTTCATCTTTCTCTTTGCTACATTTCTTATATACGTCTCTGTTGGTAATGGGGGTATAAAGACTAGGTAATTGTGTAGATGATACTTCCGGACCCTCGGGAAGGGGTCCCCCTTCTCTAACAACGCGCCTACCAAGCTTCGTTTGCGGGTTTTCGCTTTGATTTAGCTTTGCCACTTTTAACATTGCATTTCTTTGGAGTGCCAAGGCTTTAGCTGTTTAGCATTCTTTAACAATCTCAGCTGATTCACTTTTACTCAGGGCCCTTTGGCTGAAACCAGAGCACTAAGGAGGTAAGGGCTTAACTAAGCGAGGGAAGGATGATTCTGAAGCACAGAATAATCTCGTCTCATCACGCGACACAGCCTGGAGGAGGGCTCAGTAGTGGGCAAAGTGAGAGCACAGAGCGAAGGGCGGTGCTGGGAGCTGGTCGGAGGGAGAAAGAGAAAGTGACTCATTCCAGGAAATAGGGTGCAGTGGAGAAAGGAAAGTGGGGGGTCATTTAAGGTGTCATTTAATAAAACGAATACATGTGAACACTCTTACCTGCCAAACTTGCGTTTAGACATAAGTACCCATAAGAGTAGCTTTACATGGGAGTGGGGGGTGGGAGTGGAGGTGGGAAATGATGTCAAGGAGAAGCGGGGAGGTTGGCAGGAAAGAGGGATTATTGTCAAGTGCAAACTGTGACAAAGGTGTCTGGAAAGCCGGACGACAGCCTGGCGCGGGCAGCTGCTGAGAAAGTGGCAGGGAAGGGAGATGGATAGAAGAGCACTGGGGAGGAGGAAACAAATGAATAGCTAGCTCTACTACAGCTTTGAGGATGTCTGGATTTTCCTATCGATAATTATAAAGCAAGATCAAAAAAACTTGCATATTCTCTTTTTACCAGAGGAAAATACTAAAAAAAAAAAGAGCTTGTAGCAAGAGTTGAAGATTGGCCCCAGTGTCTGAGCAATCTGGTTAATTGAAGATCTTTTTATTTAGAGTCACCTTTAATCCATTAGTGATAGTTATTGCTAAACGTGTATAATGAGATAGTGAACTATAGTACGAACAAGAGCGTTGAGCCATGTTTCCTGGGTTCAAATTCTGATTCTGTCTCTTATTACTTGTTAACTGTTGGGCAAGTTAATATATCTTTGGCTCAGTTTCCCCATATGGAAAATGGTTTGATAGAAAAAATGAGAATCAATTGAGATAAACATTCAAAATGTTTAGCAAATGTATAGATACTCAATAAATAGTTGGTATTTTTATTATAGTTCACCTATGTAATACATAAGAGAGTGTGAAATAAATATGTTTTATATACATATGTATATTATTTATCATACATGTATAAGCACATACATATATAGTGTGTGTATACAAGAAGTATGTGTATGTGTGTGTGTATATATATAAAAAGAGAGAGAAAAGGAGAAAGAGGGAGAGACAGAATATATTCTCAAACACGGGTTTGAGAGAAAAGCAGACCTACATTTAAATTTTGGTTTCCCTACATACTTACTGAACCTTAGCTGATTTTTAATTATGCAGTGGAGATAAAATTCTTCCTATGGTTATTTGGAGACATAAAAGTAACATAAAAGTACAACATTGTCTAATCAATGATCTTATTAATTGGTACTTAATGGATATATTACATATTTTTAATGGTCATCTCTGATCATAATTGTTTTAGAATCACCTGCATAAAGATATTTCTGAGAAATAAAGTTGTATTTCTATGAGTTTAGTAATTTCCTTTATACACTATCAATTAAACCCATGTAAATTCTTTTTAAAAATTGAGCTATTTCAAGGCAGAGAGAATGGAAAGTATGATGTATGTTAATGTGGTTGGACTTAATAACCTACAAATTAGCAGTTTTGTTGACTGAATCTTACAAATATATTTATTTGTTTCTTTAACAATTTGTGAGACATCTCTAACCAGTATGGTGAGGATGGATTATATTTCATTAAATGTATTGATACTAAGATGTTAAGTACCAATCATTGGTATTGGGAAAAATGAAATCAATTCATAGCTCATATAATACATTATGATTGGTTCCAATTATATTAAAGACTGAAATGTAAAACATGAAATCATAAAAGTAATAGAAGAAAAAACATAAATGAATTACTTTTTTAGCTTATTAGTAGGGAAATATTCTAAATATGATTAGAAATCCAGAAGTCATAAAAGAAGAAGGAGATAATTTGGTCACATTAAAACTATATGTATATATACCACAAAACTATCATATGCCAATCAAAAGATGAACAACACAGTGGAAAAGCTGATGTGCAACTAACTGTGAATAAAAGATTAATCTCTTAATATATGTAGAGTTCCTAGAAGTTGATAAGAAAAAGACCACATGCTTTTTAAAGTGGCCAAATAATATTAATAGATATCATTGATAAATAGTATCATTTCCCAGGAAAGGAAATACAACTAAGTCTTTGAAAATGTTCAAAGTCACTTAAAATAAGATAAATGCTAATTAAACCTATGCCAGAGATCTATCAGTTTGGAATGATACAGCACTTACAAAGAACAATGAAATTATGCTCTGTCAAAATTATAAATGCATTTTCTCTTGCACTAAGAAATTTCACTTCTGGGAGTTTATCCTACAGATAAAACTGCACAGACAGGAAATGAGTCACTTATAAGCTTGTTTATTGTAACCTTGTTTGTAATACAAGGAGAGTAATATGCTTAGGTTAGAAATAATAGGAGACTCGGCAAAAAAATATAATGGTCCCTACAATGTAATATAAAGTGGCTCTAAGCAAAGAAAAAGAAAGTACATGGGAATTTCTTCCAATCGTATTGAACAGTGAAAACAAAAAGACCCGGAAGTGTATTTAATCTATATTTTGTCTATGACAGTGAGAAGAGTAAGACCAAAAATTTACATTTTATTGTAATTGTATAACGAAACTTTGAATAGATTAGAAACTAATAAAGCTGATTACCTTTGAGGTTGGCAGGTGGTAAACGGGGCAGACAAAAGTAGGAGCAGAAACGGGGCCTTTCACGGCATTGTTTTAAATATTGTTTTAATTTATAATCAGCAACTTTTTTTTTAACCTACTCAAAAAATAAAATTTATTTGTCTCTTAAATCAGTAGTTACAATCTTTCCACAGTCATGGGAAGCTCACATAATGAGTTATTTTTCTTGAATTAATTTAGTCTTACTACTTCCCATTTCATCTTATTATTAATTTTCCATAAAGCCTCAAGGAACATAATGAGCTCAGAGCCCACCAGGATATGATGAAGTGGCCTGGTCAGCCACAGGCAAACTTGGACCAATTAAAACAGTTTGCTTCTCATCCCTTAATAATTTCAATTTCCTTTGTTAACTTTATTTCCCTAAAATGCAAGCAGCACAAAGGGTGCTAATTTAGCATCCGTTACAGATAAGGCCTGCCGGATGGACGGTTGTATTAGAATTACTTCCAGGATAAACCATATATGACAAACTAGATAATTTCTTGTATGATTATTCATTTATGATTGGAAATAGTGCTCTATGTCATGTACGAAGTTCAAGAATTGGCAGAGGGAAAAAAGATTTTACTATGAGATATTTTACTGGAAAAGGCCAAGTGTTTGATATTTTTGGCCTACAAAGCTGATTAGCTCACTAGAGTCAAACAACAGATTTAATTTTATGAAATTAACCCATGTTAAATGTACAGAATTTAAAAGATGATTTTTCCTCCTATTCATTAACGTCTTAAATGTTACCCCTTGTACTTTAAAATAAAATGCAAGGCTCAACCTTATGATTGAAAGATTAGATGAGGCTTGAACCAGTAAAAATAGATTTTTTAAAGGAAAAGTTATTTTGAGTGGAGTGCTAGCTGTACTAGACAAATTCAGTCGGGCCTCCTCTTCAGTCTTGTCAAAGCTTACCACAGTCCAGAAGGCTCTAGTGTGTATGCCAAAAAATCAGAGCAGCAGCAGTTAAAAAAAACTAAGTGCACTGAGAAATATTAAATGGAAAGCCAATGCCTATAAATAAAAAAGGCAAGTGAGTACTAATCAATCATAAGTAACTCTGAACAGAAAATAGGAGTTGGAAGGGTAAGAGAGATTTCACATACAACATATGAGACTAGATACAAATGATTTAATTAAACTGTGTTCATTCTACACAAGACTCAAAATCTCTAAATGTTAAGAAAAACTGGAGTACAGAAATGCAACGTCTTGCTTTGCAATCTATAGCGGCTGAGTAGCAAGGCATATGCCAGCAGCAGAAATAGAAGTAGTTGATGAGCCCTGGGTGAGTAGAGCGTTTCGTGATCTCTCTCTGCTTCTTGCTATTCATCTCAGCTTTGTGGCTCTTACTGAAGGACCAAACCCTGCCCCCCGTGAACAATAGCAGCCTCTGTGCACTTGGAATTTGGGGTAAAAGAATTAAACAGAACACAAACTCCATGGGAATTAATATTGAACAAATGTATTCAAGAGTTAGAGCAATTCCATTAATAATGACAGTAAATGTTGGAGAGACTGGAGGGAAGGTAGGAGGAAGGACAGAGGCAGGAGTCTGGTCACCACACGTGTGAAGAGAGGAAAAGGGTATTCATAGATGCCTAGTGGGCAGCCTCAAGATGTGAATTAACTCTAGACAGTGTCTAGTTGACCTTAAAGGCTGGTCTTGTCTGAGGAAATTACTTATGCTGCTCAGCAGAATTGGACCATATGGCTCTCTTTCTAGAAGGAAACTTGAATCTTTTCAAATAAGAGGCCCACTCAGCGCTATGACATTTAGGTTCCAAGAAATAAATATAGGTTTATAAAAACACGCTCCACAATCATCTTGGCTATCCATCATTTTATGTCTTGAATTAAGGCTGAAAAAAAAAGAATTATGCATTCTCCCATGTACATTTAGTTTTTTAAAATAAAAGGGATTTCAAATTCTGGAAATAAAATCTATAGGATTGTCTAGAAATCTATGTCCATATCCATATCCATGTCTATATTATCTGTATCCTTATCACTACCATTGTTCATTCTCAACTCAATGAAAACTGAAAAATATATAATACCAGAGCGCAGAAACGAGTTTTTACTTTTACCACAAACTGGAAGGCAAAAAACCAAATTCACATATGAACACCAGAAATCAGTTTCCCACCCTTATAAATGACAGCCAGAACTTGAAGTGAAAAGGGTTATTTTTAAAAGCAAAGATGATTTCAATCATTAGTAGCTCTGATAATGGGTAGCAAAAATGGCTCACGGGAAAGGCATATATACTGCTAATAGATTGACTGAGAAGAAAAACATTATTATTGGTGTGTTTTTTTTCCCCTCTAGCAGATCCAGTGATATCACTACCGCAATCTGTTATTTATGTAGGAAAGCAGTAAACAGTGGAAAGGGGAGGATCTGTACAGGAACATCTTCTCTGAGAAGTTGCTTGAAAAATAAGAATTTGATGAACATGTGAGAAGCATTTATGCAGTTGGCAAGCATGCATATTCTCAGAACAGTAGGGGATAAAAATGGGGCAGATAAAGAAAACGAAGGATTAGATCCAGATAAACAATAGGACGTTTGCAACATATTTATTTAACAAAAGACTGGGAATGTAAGTGGACACCTTAAATGAAATGAAAGACACCCAGCCCGAAATGAAAATTTAAAAATTAGATTTAGATAAAAATTTAATGCCTCCAAATGTGGCTGTAGCTTATGTTGTAATCTACAACTAACAGGAAGTTATGGCTGTATTTTGTTTCTAGGCTTCAGAATAACTAAATACAATGTCCTCATGAAGATCAGCTTATATTTAGGTATCTCAACCTTGACGCTATTGACAATTTATGTCTCGCAAGGCTTTCTCGTGGGGGAGTGACCTGTCCCTTTCAGAGTCTTTATCAGCATCCTTGGCTTTTATCGACTATTTTTTGACAATCACCCCAGTTGTGACAAGCAATAATATCTCCAGATATCGTCAGAAGTTCCCCGATTGGCAAACTCTCCCTGGTTGAGAAAATCATTTGTCTGTATCCTTCACTTATGGGAACATAGAGCAAGTTACAAAACGGAGTCTCAGAATATAGATTTACTTTTTAAAAAATCACAATATCTGTGTTTAGAATTCATTTGTAAGAACTATGTGAATGATAAAACCGATCGAGTATGGCTGAGAACAATGACTTCAGCAAAGAAGAAAATTAGAATCTTTAACACTAAATTCATCACTCAAAACCTATTTTGTTTTCCAATTGTTTCCTTTCTCTATTTATTCATATAAGCTAATTTCTCCCTTCCTGATTTCTAGGCAAGCAAAGTGCTTTCCAAAGGAGAAAGTATCGAGTCCCTATTTATGTTTTTCTTTCCTGCTGAGGAAGCCAGTTTTTCACTTCTCATTTCCCTCTTAGGCTGATTAATATTGGAAGTACTACTATGAGATTGGGCTGTCATTAAAAAAAACTCCTCTGGATTTCTTTTCCTCTTTGCCTCCCAAACCTACTCTCTAGGGCAAGTGGATCTCTTTCTGGTCATTGTTGGTGATAACAGTTCCCTGGTCACTGTATTTTCAGTTTAATAATTCCTATGTTCAGTTCAGCAGCATAGTCAAAATATGCAACTTCATTGAAATTTCTCCTATATCCCCACTGTGTCTCAGGGTTGGCTGCCTGCAGTCTGAAAAGCATGTGCAGTTTCTTTTCTATTTCTGTCTAGAGCTTTTATTTCTTCTCTGCGCTCACCCTCCATCCCACTCATCAGGTTGGTTTTTGGATGCTCTCAGAATGGCGGCAGGAAAATGAGTAGCCAAAGCTAACAAAAAGGTTTTACTTGACTGATACCCCGGCTAGGTGGTGTCGACACTCGGCCCCTTGCCCTCCAGGGGCGCTCTTCGGCAGACTCAAGACTACTCCAGGCTAGCTGCCTCTTGCACAGCCCACACCTTGTTCTGACGGCTTGGTTGTGTAGAGCACCCTCAGTGATACATACCCTCTTTAACAGCCAGCAAACCGTGTTCACTCCTCCTTTAGAGTTTACAGGAATGAGTCAAACATCAGCCCACAGTATCCACCACACTCCTAGGAGGCACATATCAAAAATACTAAGGGAGTTGGAGGTGTCGCTCGATGGTGGGTTCGAGCCCCAGCACCACCAGAAAACAAAACAAAATGCTTAGAGATTCGAACAAAGTCCTTTTCCTTGACTTGAGGGGAAGAGCAAGCTTATGCAACTTCCTCCAAGAAGAAAACTATTTTTTTCAAAAGAAACTCTTCAGATTTCGACTTTACTTTTCTATACCTGTCAAAGTATAATTTTCAAAAAGCTAAAAGATTAATTCTCACACAATATATACAGTTGGCATATGCCAAAGGTTTATGTTACTCAAAAACGAGCGATGGGTTGGATCCACTGAGGACAAGAGATACTGAAGTGTGTAAATATGCTGCAGTTGATGAAAGCAAGAAGCTGAAATAAGGTACCAAAATTATATACGAAACTGGCTAATGTTCTGGGATTAGCAAGGAAATGGTATCCTTTAGGGTTATTTTTTTCTAGCAGGCAGAAATCCTTTGCATCCCTACCATACATACATAATTAGTAACTTATCAATGGTCTACAAATTAGTATCTAATGTCACAGATTCAAGTGTTGCAGAGAGCTCCAGAGGATCAAAGAATAGATTTTCATGGCTATGTGGGCTAGTTCTTGGTACTAGGCACCATGTCCTTCCTCTGCTGTAAGCTAACACGGGCCGGTGGCTGTCAGTGAGCAGCCGAAAACTTTTTCCCTTCGCTTCCCTTCCCTTCCTTTCCCTTCCCTTCCCTTCTCTCTCCTCTCCTCTCCTCCCTTCTCTGTTAGACTTGTTTCGTACCCACTTCCGCCCACTTCTGTCTCTCCCGCTGGCCTTGAGAATCAACCCCCCTTAATCGTGCTTCAAAACTCCTTGGTGCTTATAGCAATTCCTTCCAATTCCCTGCAAACTCCACTATAAACACATTAAAATGGATACAATAAAAATCTGCACAAAATATTTCTAAATTCTAGCAACCCTGGTTTAGAAATACAGCTGACTGGGTTCATGGAAGGTTATGGGAAGCCAAACTTTAAGAATTCTTTTATAGAATAATTTTGTTATGTCGTGATTGTAAATTTGGCATTAAAGCAAGACAGAACATATTCTTTAGATTTTTATTACAGTTTCAAAAATGTGAGAAGTACATAACAATGGAAGTCTCTAATGTTATTCTTTGGTTGATAAGAGCAAAAATGAAATGCTCTTGTAGTTTGTGATACGGGAGAATACTGGGGATCGGAGACAGATCACAGATATAGCACATTTCGGAATTACAAAAAAAGCCCTTTTGATCAATGTTTTATTGTGTGGTTGTTTTCTTTACCAAGCTTTTCATAGGAACCGCTAATAAGTATCCCAGTTGTTTGGTTTGAGTTTATTTCTATCCCCGCATTTCTCTTACACTTTAATAGAAGTTCAGAGTTATCATTCTGGCTAAAGAGAGAAAGAGAAGCAAAAGATCTAGGTAAATGGGATGAACTAGGTTTAATAAGCAAGCATTAGGTAAAAACATTATTTTAACGGATGGGTGGAGATTAAGTTGTTAAATTCAAAGCATCACGGGACTTTATATTTAATAACTGAAAAATCTGCATTGCAGTGTATAAATACGGAGTTTCATATGGTCTACCTTTAAATGGTATTCTAAACAGCATGGCCTTGTTACTTAAACTAAATCAACACAGCTGTCTTCTTGTTACTTCCTTTGCATTTTTAGGAAAAGATACTTCTCTGAGTCAGAAGCTTTAGCCCTTGAAGGTTGTCTGACCAGACTGTAGGTATTTACTGTGAAAATTGCATCATGCTATCTAATTGAACTTCCCAGACTTTTTCCAGAAGTTCCTAACTAGTTTCTCAGCACCGTGTGATGAATTGGATCCAGCCCTTTGTTGTGGGATGGTTCATTCTGTGCTCAACGGTCATCGCCCATTTATACAAAGCACCCGAAGTAGCCAGCGCCGTGCTGCATTTGGCAAGGATAAAAAGGTGGATAATGGGGTTGGCAAATGAAAAACAAGTCCTCATGATTGGAGGGGTTTCCATATTTTTTTTATCTATTCATCTGTTGATGGATATGTTGACTGTTTCCAAGATTTAGCTATTATGAATTGTGCTGCTTATAAACACGAGTATGCATTTATCAATATAATATGATCTCTTTAACTCTTTGGAGAAGATACCCAAAGGGAAATAAATAGCTGGGTTGAATGGAATTTCTATTTTTAGTTTTCTGAGGAACCTCCATACCGATTTCCATAGTGGCTTTAATAGTTTATATTCAACCAACCATGTAGAAGTATTCCTTTGCTTTCTGTTCACCATCATTTGCTATTATTTGATTTTTTTTTTTTTTTTTTTTTTTTTTTTTTTTTTTTTTTTTTTTTTTTTTTTTTTTTTTTTTTTTTTTTGGTACTGGGGATCGAACTCAGGGCCTTGTGCTTGCAAGGCAAGCACTCTAGCTGCTGAGCTAAATCCCCAGCCCTTTTGATTTCTTGATGAAGGCATTTTTTCTCGAATAAGATGGAATCTCAGTGTTATTTTAATTTGCATTTCTCTAATGGCCAGTGATGTTGGACATTTCTTCAGGTTTTTATTGGTCATTTGTACTTCTGGGAAGTGTCTATTCATTTCAATTGCCCATTTTTTATTGGGGCTTTTATTTTGGGGTCTAATTTTTTTTAGTTGTTTGAGGTATATTCTAGATATTGGTCCTCTGTCCAAGGAAAAGCTGAAAAAAAAGTTTTCCCACTCTATAGATTGTCTCTTCACTCTGTTGGTTGTTTCTTTCTCTGTGCAGAAACGTTTTAATTTGATGTGGTTGTATTTTTTGATTCTTGGTGCTATTTCCTGTGTGAACTGGGTTCTGTTCAGAAAATCTTTACCTGCACCTATGACTTCAAGAGTTTTATCTGTTTCCTCCAGGATATTAAGTGTTTCTTTTTTAACATTTAGATCTTTGATCCATTTCGATTGTAGTTTAGAGTTGGGTCTGATTCAACCCTCTGTATGTGGTGAGCCAGTAGCTTTGGGTTTGGATTATTCTTGTTTTTCTAGGACATCGAGGTACCTCGTTAACTTATTTGGGTTTGCTCTGTTTCTGTGATGTGTGCAGTTGTAGCTATAAACGTCCCTCTTAGGACTGCTTTTGTCATGATGCATGTGTTTTGATATGTTGTACTGGCATTATTGTTTAGTGCTAGGAACTATCTTATTTCTACCTTGAATTTTTCTGTAACACATTGATTACAAAAGTGTATTGTTTAATTTCCATGCATTCGTGTTATTTTCTGTGTTTTGCCATGGATTTCTGGTTTCGCTGTATTATGATGTGATAATATACATGGCATAATTTCAATTCTGTTTGCATTTACTTAAGATGGCTATGTTGTTGAGTATGTGGTCTATTTTGGAGAAAGTTCCATGTGTTGGTGAGAAAAGTGTGTATTCCATTTTTGTTTTTGTTTTGCTAGGGAGGGGCAGGGTAGAACACTGTAGATATCTATTAAGTCCATTTGTTGGAAGAGTTTGTGCAACTCTGATATTCCTTTGATTTTTTTTTTTGTCTAGTTGATCTGTGTGACAGTGTGGTATTGAGGTGCCACCCCCCCAATAATTGTGCTCATGTTTGTTTGATCTTTTATGCCAGTAGTATTTGTTTTATGAAGATGGGTACACCATTGTCAGTGCATGTATGTTATCATTGCTATCTCTTCCTGTAGATTTGTTCCCTTAACTAATATGTAGTGACTTTCTTTGCCTTCCTTGATCAATGTTGGCTTGAACGCAACTTCGTCCGAAAATAGGATATGGTTCTTTTTTCTGAGGTGAGGTCTTCCTAGCGTTGCCCAAGCTGAGCTTGAATTTGTGGTCCTCCTGCTTCAGCCTCTCAGAGTGCTGAGATTGCAGGCATGTGCCACCATGCTTGGCTTCCATTCTTTTTTGTTTTTTTCTTTTGGTGCTGGGGATTGAACTCAAGGCCTCGCACTTACTAGGCAAGCGCTCTATTACTTGAGCTAAATCCCAAGCCCTTTCTATTCTTTTTTGAGAGCAAAAATGACAGTTTTTTGTTTGACGAATAAGAATAAAAGAACACCACTAAGGGGAAATACAGATTCCCAGAGAATGCTCACTTAACATTGCTGCTTCTTGTTTAGTTGGTGCTGGGGATCAAACCCAGGGTCTTACAGATGCCGGGCAAGCCCTGTACCGCTGAGCTACATCCCCACCCACTTAACTTCCTTATTGTGTTAAAGTCACCTTGAATTGAGGTCACCTTCAATTGACTGGAGTGGCTGAAGATCTCACCCTCGAATCGCTTTGTGCCCACCTTCTTTCAAGTTTCATGTGCGCTTGTATTTTTCCAGTTCTGGATAAAGGTGGGTGTTGTGCACAGGAAACTGCAGGAGAAGTCTAGGGCTGTGTAATTCCTAGAGATTTGGGGTGACTTCTCTAGAGACAACACATGAACAGTTAACTTAGAGAGGGGACCACTGAATGGTGAGAGATATGAGGAAGCGTAGCGTGGTGGGCGGTGGTAGGAGAATAAGCAAAGAAAGGTGATGCGGAAAGATCTGAAGCACATGTGTTTGCAATTAATGTTCAGATAGTTTCACAAATAATAAGGCAGGAGACCTTTCCACATTGGCTCTAGGGATGTCCCTTTTTAACTTAGTTTTTGCTTCCAGGAGGGAAAAATATTTATTTATGAAAGCATATATCATATTGAGCACAATTCTAAGAAGTCTATAAACATTAACTCTTTTAATTGCTACCGGCATGTAAATTAAGTACTGTTATTATCCCCATTGTACTGATGAGGCCACTGAGTCACAGAAGCATTAAATAACCTATCCTAATTCAAACAGCTGGCAATTGACTGAGACAGAATTGGTGCACACTTAATTTCCAGATTAAATATGGGACACTCTATTAAATTTGAATTCCAGATAAACAATAATGAATTTTTAAATATATGGCTGTTCTGTAATTTTTATTGGTAAGCTGGGCATCCTATACCCATGGATTATTTTTTCTTTAACCACTACTCCTTGCTGTCTCCTAATTTAAAAAAGAAATCTTTAAGGAAGAAAGAAAGAAAAAAATTATCCAGCCAGATTTGCCCTTGGTTCTAAAGTCCCAAGGAATGTTCCTGGACTCAAAATTTGAACTAGATTATATAGCATATAGTCTGCACTTTTTATTTCCTGGCTCAAACACAGGCTACTATTGTGTATTATCATGCAAGGGAGTCTGTAGTGGTTTAAAATAATCCTCTTCCCCTCCATTTATTTGTAGGAGAGCAAATATACAATTACATACGCAACTATGATTCTTTTAAGGCTCGCCTCTGAGGCACTTGAGGGTTTCATACCCAGCCTTTAATGTCAGTTTGACTTTAGGTAACACTTAATAATCACTCGTTATTCCTTTTTAGAGCCCAAATTAATTAAAATGTATGTTTCTACAATGAGTATTGTTTCTGGATTGTTTTTTCAAATTCCCAATATAAATAGCTTTTTATGTAGATAATTAAAACCATCTGCTTCCTGGTAGCTCGGTTATGTTTACAGCAGCCCCTTTTTATTTGGGGAATTAAACTGCCAGAAGTTTTTACTTTAGTGGGTGAAACATCTCAAAAATGCTCATGGCAGCATAATTCCTCAAGAAGAAATGAAGACTATTACATATTATTGGAAAAAATTGCTTTCCGTTAACTCAAAAGGCCTGACAGTTGTACATTTTTCTAGGTAAGTATGTTTAAGGGTTTTCTCGATCAAAAAACCTAAATGAATAAATAAAGGCTCTAATAAAATTCAGCATTTAGACAAAAGTGCTCAAATCACTTTGTAGCTATTACTCCAGTAAAATTTCCCTGATACCTTATCTTTAGTAACTTAGAAATGTGGTGATCTCACAGGATGTTATAAAATCACCAATGAGTTCAATAAATTAGGCGAGTCACACAAACACACAAAGCCAAAAGCGAAGTCAGGATTAGCATAATAAATATTTGCAGTCTCTGACCCTGATCAAGGCCTCCATTTCCTTTGTACGTAACTTGGATGGGGCATCTAAATAAGTGCCCAATAATATTATAAGGATATTTAAATTATTTTATAGTGTTTTATTTCCAAATTGAAATGCACTTCCTCAAAACCCCCAGTCACATAATTTGCCATTGTGGAAATGTCCTTAAATGCCAACTACATTTATTAAAAAATATCAACTTGTCAAAATGTAATGCCAAAGTTTAGAAATTAAATCCTGCCTCTCAAACATTACTTGGTTATTTTCTTCATTCCAGTAAGATTTACATCACAAAGGTAAATCTACTTGACCCTATCTTTACTTGGGCACTTTCAAGAAATGAGAAATATTTGTTTCATAAGCAAGGCTTTAAGAAGCCTTTTTGAAAATTATTCAAGAAAACACAATCAAATTATGTCATAGTAATTGTTAGCAAAATTTGCAATATGCATTAGTGCCAAATTGTGATTGGAATGTCTACTCTCTCCTGTCTGTATTGTTTGGGCATTGTGGAGAAGATGTTCTTATTTGAATTAAAGCTTGAGAATTATATAGTACCTATTAAATGAAATGTTCAAGGGGATTTCTGGTTTTTGGCAAACACCGTCTTGATTAGATGGGCAAACCTGTGACAAGGACAACCCCTTCCAGACCTGGGACCTTAATCTACCAGAAGCCACTGTGTTGATCAAAGAGAATATTTTTCTTCATTGAAAAATGTTCTGCAATGTGTTCAGTAATGAACAGATTTTGATAATTATTTGAATTTCATCTTTTAAGGGCAACATTGTGTTGAAATGAGAAAAACTTTGAAATCTCATTTACCATAATTCTAAATATAATAACTTAGCAACTATAAGATACCAATCAGAAACTTTAGATTTGGAATTATATTTTTTCTTCATGGAGAAAAAGTTGGTATCACAGCAAAGAGTCAAGATTTGGATAAAGTAAATGAATCTATGGTTTATTTTCATGTTAACAATGATTTACAAAATGATTTATCTACTAGCTCTTTTTTTCATGGCTGATCGCTGTCAAATACTGTTATTAATGCTGTTAACAGTCCTACTATTAATACAACATTGGATAAAAAGATTTGATTATGAGAAGCAGAAGTCACGTGAACTTGGACTCTATTTATTTGGGGTGTCTGTGTATTCCCGTTTTAAGATTCTTGGCAGACACAATCCTATTTCTTATTCAAGAGTTCCCAATTGCCACCTACTTGCTTTCTTAGCCTTCTTTGTTCCCAATGCATGGTGCCTTCGTCACATTTCCATTACTGTGACAGAATACCTGAACACGCAACTTAATGGAGAAGAGGTTTATTTTGGCTTATGGTTTTGGAGGTTTCAGTCCATGAGGTCAGCTGCCTTCAAGGTGGAAACATGACAGAAGGGTGTAGCAGAGGAAACCTGCTTAACTCACCATAGCTGGGAATCAGAGAGCAGGGGCCAAGCCAGAGAGAAAGGGCTTGAGAACTAGATGTATTCCCCAAGGTCATACCTCTGTGACTCACTCAAGCACATCCAGAAGTGTGCTGTACTAAACGTCTAGGCATCTCACAAGCCAGTCAAGGTAACAGTCAAAATTAACCATCAAACATGGGAAAATTGAACTGGTATTAGATAGACTTGCTTTGAATTTTGAATTAGGAGCATGTGATGCAATGAAGGTACCACAGAGAACTCAATTTTAAATGATAATTATTAACAAATATTAATTATCTAAATTAATGGGTTTCACGGTTGCATGTCCATATATGCACTTTTTGTGTACTTTGATCATGTCCCTTCTTTCTACCCTGTGTCTCCCCTGATAGTCCCTCTTCTACTTAGGGGACTCATTCTGATGATGGGCAGCAGTGGAAGCACCAATGCCAAGGTCCAGGGGTGGTGTTGACAGAGCAGCAACAGCGTCAGCTTCTGGTGAAGGTGGTGACCGTGCAGTTGGATGATCATTGCATACAGTATCTCTGTCCTCACCAACATGATTTTGTGATATCACTTTGCCATGTTTTTGGAAACTCTTAATTTCTCTCCATTTTCCAAAATTGTGCAATTTCATGAGCTGCTCAAGATCTTTTCAATAAATCCCCATGAACAGTATACTTGTGACTAAGGACTTTAATTAGGACCTTTTGTTAACATGATATGAGAATTTAGTACTGGCAGTAAGCATACCATAATTGGTCATCTTTTTCATTTAAAAAGTACCTCATCGATGGTTGTTACAAAAATATAGTTAAGAGTGATCTTTAGCTCAGACACATGTTCAGAGTTTCATGTATTATTTGTTCCCTCAGGAAAGACATGTACATAAGTAGTATCTTGAAAACATAGCATTATACTAAGCCTTTGGCAGCATTCTGGGTTACCCTTTAGCAAGTTTGTGATTGCGGTTTGGAAGACTGTAAAGTAATGGTTGTCATGGTGTGCGAGTCCAAGTTTCCAAAGTTTTGTGATACAAAGAGAGAAAAGACATTTTCTAGATGCTTGGAATCTAATGAATTTTGAGGCAATGGACAAAATATTATACCTGTTTTGGGCATGGATTTTCACATCTATAATGGACTCATTTGTGATCCACAAATGAATAATTCAGTTCAATCTACAATCTATGTTTCTGAGATATATATATATACATATATATGTATAAAATATATGCCATATATAACTAACTCTAAGTGGACTTTTGAATCTAAAGGTGAATATATTCTCTACAAGAGAATTAAGAAAAGAGATTTTTCGTTTTAGAAATAGAGTAGAAAAGTAGAAAAAGGAAATAAATCAGATTTCCCAAAGATATTCACTGAAGAGTTTCATTCTATCAGAGTGCCATGTCCTTCAATTGGCTAAGATCTTTCAAGTGGATTCAATTTATTATAATAAAATTTCCTTGTAAATGGCCTCTAGTCTATCTGATAAGTATACTCTTAACTTTTACTGGTTAAATCTACCAGATCAGGATATCACTATTATTTTTTCTTTTTGGTGCTGGGGATTGGACCCAGACCTCATGTATTTAAAGTGCAGCTTCTACTATCAAGCTACACCCCCAGTTCTGGCATATTACTTTTTTAAAAATTTTTAACCAAGAGCATGTATTAGTACATTGTATACATAATGATCACATTCATCACAGTTATTTATTTATTTTTTAATTTTATTTTTTTTACCAAGAACATGCATTGGTACATTGTATACATAATGATCCCGTTTATATGGTTATTTTGTACCTATACATGATGTATCTTGGTTCCCCCTTTCCCCTCCCCTCCCTTCAGTTCCCCCCTTTCCTTATTTACAGCAGGTTTATTTACATTTTTCCATTTTTTCCCTTTCTATCCCTTTTCCCTTCCTTTCCCTTTTCCCTTCCGTCTTTCCCCCTTCTAGTTCTCCTCACTTTTGAATATTATCTTTCTTTTACCTAGTGTCTATTATGCCTCTTTGCCTTTATGTACACTTGTGGTTTCTCATATCAGAGAAACAATTTAATATATACTCATGCATGACTGATTTATTTCACTTAAGAGTATGTTCTCGAGGTGCATCCATTTACCCACAAATGACTCTAGTTTATCCTTTTCTATGGTGGAGTAGTACTCCATTGTGTAGAAAAACCACATCTTCTTTAGCCATTCCTTAATTGCTGGGCATTTGGGTTGTTTCCAAGACTTAGCTATTACAAATTGTGTTGCTATGAACATGGTTGTGCATATATCTCTGTGGTATGAGGTCTTCAATTCTTCTTGGAAGATACCAAGCAGGGGAATAGCTGGATCAAATGGAACCTGTAGATTTAGTTTTTGAGGAGTCTCCATACTGATTTCCATAGTGGTTGGACTAGTCTCCATTCCCACCAACAGTGGAGAAGGGTACCTTTTTCCCCACAGCCCCACCAGCACCTCTTGTTTGTTGATTTCTTGATAATAGCTATTCTTTCTGGAGTGAGATGGAATCTTAGCGATCATCACAGTTATTTTGTACCAGTACATGATGTATCTTGGTATTCCCCCCTCTTCCCCACCCCTCCGTTCTGTTCCCTCCTTCCCTATTTACAGCAGGTATATTCATATTTTTCCATTATTTTCCTTTCCCCTTTCCTTCCTTTTTTCCCTTCCTGCTTTTCCTCCTTCTCTCTTTCTAGTTCTCCTCTCTTTTGAGTATTATCTTCCTTTTATATAATATCTATGACACCTCTTTGTCCTTATTTACACTTATGATTTCTCACATCAGAGAAACAATTCGATGTGTACTCATGAGGGTCTGATTTATTTCACTTAAGAGTATGTTCTCAAGGTACATCCATTTACATACAAATGTCTCTAGTTTATCCTTTTTTATGGTGGTATAGTACTCCATTGTGTAGAAAAACCACATCTTTTTTAGCTATTCATTGGTTACTGGGCATTTAAGTTGTTTCCAAGACTTAACTGTTACAAATTGTGTTGCAATGAATGTGGTTGTGCATATATCACTGTGGTATGATGATTTTAATTCTTCTGGGAAGATCCGCAGTAGGAGAATAGCCGGATCAAATGGAACCTCTAGTTGTAGTTTTGTGAGGAATCTCCATACTGATTTCCACAGTGGTTGGAGCAATCTACATTCCCACCAACAGTGGAGGAGGGAGTTCCTTTTTTCCCCGCAGCCCCACCGGCATTTGTTATTGGTTGATTTCTTGATAATAGCTATTCTTTCTGGAGTGAGATGGAATCTTAACGTTGTTTTGATTTGCATTTCTTGAATGGCCGGTGATGTTGAACACTTTTTCATGTATTTATTTGCCTTTTTTATTTCTTCATCTGCAAAGTGTTTATTCATTTCAGATGCCCATTTTTTGATTGGATCTTTAAATTTGGGGGAGGTGTCTGATTTTTTTGAGTTCTTTATATATTCTAGATCTTAGACCTTTATCTGATGGATAGGTAGCAAAAATTTTTTCCCAGTCTGTGGGTTTTCGCCCTCTCTATTGGTGATTTCTTTTGCTGTGCAAAAGCCTTTTAATAGGATGTGGTCCCAAGCACTGATTCTTTGTATTGTTTCCCGTGCAGTCTGGGTTCTGTTCATAAATATTTTTCCTACCCCTCTGTCTTTGAGGGTTCTTCCTATTCTATTCTCCAGTAAATTTAGTGTTTATGTTTTAAGGTTTAGATCTTTGACTCACTTCTATTTTAGTTTAGTGCATAGTGAAAGACATGTATTAGCATATTACTTTAATCAAGTTTTATAAAAAGATTTACTTTCCTCAAGAATCATGAAACTCATACAATCATATTTCCCTTTTTCAGAGATAAATTTCAGCCTCGATTATAGGGACTTAGTCTGTTACAGGGACTTCATAGAATTTTGTTTTTTAGCCCCACTCAATTTAAGCCAGTGTGATCAAGCTTGGTCTCCTATTATACTTTTTTGTTGGTATCATATTTTTATTTATGTTTTTATTGTATAGTATATATTTTAACAATCAACTACCTGAAATTCTTCATGGTGCCTGGAAAAGATACAGGTTGAATTACTTTTAAAACTGAAAGATGCTAGGAAATATCTTACGTTTTCATTTATTGATGAAATTTGCAAAGGATTAAACTATTTATTAGTTGAATGGGCTGGGGATAATATGGATAATTTAGTCAAAATGAAAGCAATGGCCTATTCTTGCAACTGTATCTATCTCATTAAGGTCATGCATCATAAAAGAAAGTCACTAGGGTGAGATCAGGACTTGGCTTCTTCTAGATACCGATGGAGTCTTGGTTGTCACATTTACAAAGTAGGAGGGGTAGACTCAGAGCCCCCCACCCCATTCAGTCTAGCTTGAAATCTCTAATCCTTTGCACAGAACTAGCCGGCTTATGTGTTTACTCTCTTCAGTGGCGATACTACCTGTATTCCAGTGAGAGTCCCGGTCAACAGAGAAGGGAGTGGGAGACTTGACTGGTGTGTGACTGCAGGATATTGGAATCTGCAGTTTGGCTTAACTTTGAAGTCTGTCTTACTTTTTCTAAGAGTCTAGAAGGTTTATTTTGTGAACGAAAAATTTATTTCCCTTTTTCTTTTCTCTGTAACAAAAGTAATTTAAGTTCACAAGACTGAAGATGATGACAGCAGCCTGGGCTTTAACTTTTGAACACTTTCCAGTTTTATGTCTTATTAAGCAATATTGTAAGTAATATGCACATATTTCAATAAAATACATGAAAAACTTTGCACATTGTTAAGACAGTTTTTCACAGTGTGTTTTGTCAATGCTGGAAGTCTGAGAATTTGGCAAACTGTCAGGAAGTAGGGTAATATGGGAGGACACTAAAAATGGAGAATTTCTGATTAGGTGATGGTAGTGGTAGGGAAGGTTTAAGGAGCATGTTAAAATAAAATACCGAGAAACTAGCCTGATTTTCATTTAAGACATCTGTCTTGGGATTCTCGAGACTGCTTTTTTCATTTTGAAGAAGTAGAGATATATGTGAAATTACATTTACATGAGGCAAGCATATTAATATTCATTGCAAAAGATGCCTTATTGAAGATATTGAGATTAAAAGTGTTCTTTAAATTTAAATAGAAATATAAAGTTGTGTCCAATAATCCTGTTTAAAGATGTAAAATTAGATGAATATTATTTTATGATATAGTATAAAAATCTTACTATTCTGTACACAATGAAGTAGATAGTAGATTATGTATGATAAAAATAGCTGCATAGGTTTCGATGGAGTAAAACACTTTCATCAATACTGAGCAGGTTGGAGGGCTTTAAGAAAGAATATGAATGTAAGAGCTTTATGGAAGAAATAATCCCGAGTGTCACAGTACGCGGTTACCATTCACAGTTCTGTAGTACCTCTTTTACATCAGAGGCATTTCATGTTATATTTGATTCATGGATATTTAAGAATTGTGTCTTAAGCAAACCATCGAAGTCTTGTTTTCTAAACTGTAAAATGGAGTGCTCCTCAGCACCCGAATCATGGTAGCATTGAAACATTATGTAAGTTAATGGATACAATTCACTTATCACAGGGCCTGGCTAACAGGCAGAGTCAGTGTATACCCTGTTGGACACGCATATTACTTGCCTTATTCTCATTATAGTAGAAAGTAGCAGAATGTAACTTTGGTTTAGGTAGGGTAGTGTTATCTCAGGTTTTACTGTCATTTTCATACCTGTAAATTAAGACCATCGCCCTTCAAAGAGAAGCATTTCTACTTGCTTTAAAAAGAAGGATCAAAGTGATAGTATTTATTCAGAAATAACGATGCTGAAGCCACACCAAGAAGACTGAATGTCCATGTTGCCAGCTGTGTGTTTGTAAGCTAATGACTGTTTTGTCCACTAAGTGTGTAAATTAAGCAATCGCTTTAATTGCTAGATAACTAGAGAAGCCAAAGATGCATAATTCTCATTTTTTTTGTATATTTAATTATTTCTGAAGGAAATTTATGAATCTATTTTGGCCTCAAGAAACGCAAGTTTTTACATTTATATAGCATACATTTTTTGTATTGAGGTTTTTAAACAATAACATTTACATATTTTCTAATTACTCAGTTCTTCCCTAGACATCACCTTCCTTACAAATGTATAAATTAGGTCCCTCTTCTTACTCCATGTAATTGTTAAATTATTTTAAAAAGCATTATCATCAGATAATAGAAAAATCTAGGTGGAAAATACATTTCCTATTTCTTGATGGAGAAGGCATTTCTAAACCTAAGTGAGAATGGCAGTTTTTCACACACATGTGCCAAAAAACACTTGATAGTTTTGTTTATTGAATGCTTTTAAACTTCTAGAGATTTCTAGGTATATGATGCAAGTACTTTACGCTTCTTAACATAAATATAAAAAATACAACTTATAATGGTTATACATTGCATATAATGTTAGCATATATGGTTATATAAAATAATTTACATAGAAATACAATTATGTGAATACACGTATTTCTTCCTAGATTTCCATTCTAATGTCCAAAGGACAAAACAAATATTAAACACACGTGGAGTCACCCCCACACAGCCATGGTGCCATATGTGAGTGGAACACAGTCTTGACTCCTTCTGCTTTCTGGTGCTTGCTGTCCTTTCCCTCTTCATGCCTGAGGAAGTGCACCGTAGAGGGGGAAGTACAGACTTTTGCCTTCCAGGTAGGATTTTCCCAACTCATGAGTGTGCACAGAGCTCCATTGTCAAGTGGAAACTCTGTGGGTAGTTGGATGAAAGTAAGTCTTACAGACACTCATAAGCGCTCAAATTCCCATCACCTATACTCGTGCTATAGTTTTGAATGCACACTTTGATCTCATGAAGAGGTCTCTGTAACTAGTTGAATAAGAAAGAGAAGTCTCTGCTCTGATTTAAAGGAAATTCTGCACGATATGTAGGTGCCTACTGAAAAGGGACAATTGCAGCTCTATAACCACACTTTGGGGCAGCTGTGAAGGGCAGTGGTGAAGGGCATCCTCTCAGTGGGCAAAATTTTGAGCAATGTACCTGCTTGTTCATTTTGCTTAGAAGGAGAAACGGCCAGATGTATAACTGCACACTGATTCATGGGTTATCACCAAGGATTTGGTTGGACCATCAGGACTTAAGAGGCATCTGATCTTAAAATCGATGGCAAAGAAATCTGAGTAGAGGTATGTGGATGGGTTTTCCTGAATGAGAACAGCATGTGATGATATTTATGTTTCAAGGAGCGACTTTGCATAATCAGATATGTAGGGCGAACAGTTCTGTGTGTTCCACTCAGCCTCTTTCACAGTGATTCTTGCCAGTGCCCAGTAGGCTTATGAACGAAATGGCCACAGTGGCAGGAGCAAGACTCAGTAACATAAACCTCAAGGATGATCTGGGTACAGTGACTACGAAGTGCCAAACCTTCAATTGCAGAGATCTATGGTGAACCCTTTGTATGGCATTGACTCTGGGAGGATCATTATTTGGTGACAGATGGATTATATTGGACCATTCCTATCATGAAAGAGACAGTGCTTTGTTCTTTCCAGAATAAACATTTATTCTGCATATTGACTTTTCCTTCCCTGTCTGAAGTGCTTCTGCCGATCTATCATTGTGGACTTCTAGATTGTCTCTTTCACTATCACGATATACTGTATAGTATCATCAGATCACAAAACTTATTTTCACAGTAAGTGGAGTATGGCGATAGGTCTGTGTTCTTGAAATTCACTGATCTTAGCACGTTCACAACCATCCTCAAGCAGCTCTACAGAACAGAGGAATGAATTTTCGGAGACTGGTTTAAAATGTTAGTCAGGCAGCGATATCTAGTGGTGCTAGAGTAGTGATCTCTGGGATGTGAAGCATACACTAAATCAGCCTCCAGTATACGCTGCTGTTCTCCCCAACCCTACTAGAATTCCGATATCCAGGAATCAGGGAGTGGAAGTGAGGGTGGCCCTCTTTACTATTACCATTAGTGATTTACTAGTACAATTTTTGCTTTCCTTCTCTGTGACCTTAGGTTCTGCTCAATTAGAGGTCTTAGTTCTAAGGAAAATACAGCTTCTAACTGGGACAAAACAGATCCACTGGAATGCAATTTAAAACTGCCATCAAACAATTTGGGAAACCTCATACCTCCAAATCAGCAGAGAAGGGGGTCACTTTATTATCAGTGTTCCCATTGCCGAGACAAATTACCTGACACTCACAATTTAAAGGAGGAGAGGTTTAATTTGGTTTATGGTTTCAGAAGGTTCGGTCCATGACAAACTGGCTCCAAGGCAGAAACATCATGGCAGAAATGTGTGGTGAAGCCAGCTGTTCACTTCATGGAGGTCATGAAGCAGAACAAGGAACAGCACCAGAGAGGAAGGGACCAGAAACCACATATAATCCTCAAGGTCACACCTCAATGACCCACCCAGACACATCAAGAGGACCAAGAAGTGTACTTACTAATCCCCTAGGTGGCCCCTAGACCAATCATGTTGACAGTCTAGTTTAACTGTCATAATCACTGTATTGTTTGGGATGATTGACTCTGGTTAGTGGAATTAGGGTTGCTCTTGCACAGTGAGGGCAAGGACAGCTGTGTAGAATGCAGGGAATTCTCTAGTGTTTCTTTTAGTACTTCCATAACCTGTGATTAAATTAATGGAAGACAGGACTACAGGTTGGTTATTGTAAGCATAGACCTACCAAGCAAACTGAGGCGTATGGTGAGGGCAAAGGGAATGTGAAATGTGTGGAGGAAGAAGATAACAGATATAACTATGTGAGTAGTTACAGAAAGGAGGATTGGAATATTTATTTGTATTTTAAAGGAATACATATTACACTGTTGTTAGGTGGAGAGTTCTATGTTGAGCTGATTGATAAAGTTGTTTAAGGGTTCTACATGTTTCTGATTACTGCTTGAAAGTTGTTGAAATTTCTGTGTTTAATTGTGCATTTGCCTGTTTCTTTTTGC